>CAIGRP010111343.1:0-34966 GCA_903798385.1 Fraxinus cuspidata
CTATATATAGTCTCTTTGTATCTAGGTTAAATCATCTTTTGTATTTCAATTGCATTATGGAGAATTAATGAAACCCTAGTTCTCTCCCTTTTTTTTCTTTGTTTTTCTTTGAATCGTTTAACACATAAATCCAAAAACTTTTCTTTCTTTTTCAACTACACACTTTTTAAAAATTTACTATTCTTTTCATTAAAATGTAAAATAATGGAGCCCACGACTAAGTAAAAGTATTTGATTGATATTAATTATCAAATAATTTAACATGATTGAATGTACGGTCCTGATTTGATCAGGTGGCAATGGATGTAGAGTCTTCGTAAGCCATGATCAAGATATCATCATAAATGGTCATACAAGTCAAAAGCTAAAACTTCGGGTTACTTGTTTGTATATATTCTTTTGCGTTTTACACTTGACTTATTGACACTTTCTCAATGGCAAATTTAGGTGTGGACAGAGTGGAATCTAGACCACTTAGATTCCCAAAAAAATTTAAAAATTAAAAAAATTACACCAAGTATGCCATTTCTTCGGTTCTTGTATCGTTATGAAGAAATCAAAACCATGTCGAGCATATTTCAAAATGTAAATCGTTAAATGATGGACTTAAAATAATTAGCTAAAAATGATTCTTTATCGTATTATAATGCAAATTTAAGGCTTATTGTGCCCCATTTTCGTTTTTCTCGTACTGTTAAAATCCTTTTAAAAATAGAAAATTTCAAGCCCCTTGATTGTGATCATTCATAATTCTGTCCCCACGTTTTCCACACCTGGTTATGGTTAGCATAAATTGAGTTCGTGCATAACATGAGTTGATTCAATTATGGATTGCATCATATTGCATCGATAATGAAGTGTGGAATTGAATTGTATCATATGGATAAGTAAAAAAATGAAGAAAACCAAATTGTACTGCATATTTATGTTTGCGCTTCTAAAAAAGTTCTCTTTTTCCTTTTTGACCTTTTGTAGTATTCACGAGATATTCAAGGCTAATGATTTCCCATTGGTTTTGACTTCATTATGTCAGCCAACCATCTTCCATGAAGGGTGCATCCACCTTGCTCGTGGCCCATTAATTGTGTCGTCTAGATTAACGCCCTTACGCGTCTTCCCCTTGTAATACAGTGCACGCTGGGATACAAGAATATCGCAAAAGGACCCAAAAGAGAGAGAGAGAGAGGCAATGGAAAGAATTGATATATAATAAAAAGCATAGAAATTCTAAGACTTCTTTCTTATCACTTGAGCTAAGCGTAAATATGAATGAAGTCGAAATGAGTTGAAACAAGTATGTATGTTTCATGAATTCTAAGAAATTTCACTTTATTCAAATTTCAAATAGAAGTTAAGTCATCAATCGTTTAGTTATTTTGAACAATTTTACCCTTTTGTTCGATATATGTTATGTGTCCATTCAATGTTCAAACTTCAAATAAACATTTTCCATTAACGAGGGCATGAATGCAACAAACGGTTAAGTTAGAGACATTGGTGTCACGCTTGTAAAAGGTGGAGGGGGGGGGGGGACCACGGTGAAATTTACCTTATTTATTCACCAAAAGGAGAATATTTTTTTAATTTTGTTAAACAAATAGTGGGGCGTAATTTGGCCGAGCCACTAAAATAAATCTAGAGCGGCTCAAGCCGGGAACATTATCGTCAGCAGTCAATTTATGCACGTATACATATAGAGAGAGTTAGAGGTTTAAGGTCAGTAATACCTTCGTCTTCCGACCTTCACAGTGAGTATGCATTAGTCAGCTCTCTTCTCCCTCCTTCACAGACGAGAATCCCATCTTTTTTCTGTTTCTCTTTTGCTGCCAGAGCTTATTTTCAAGAAATAGAGGCTGGCATTTATTTTGTTCAATTCATACATGTTTCTGGGCTTTTCTTAAAATAAATATATATTTTATTGTTATTTTCATGCCTTAGATCTGACTTTTTGAACCGTTTTATGATCTTCAGAATTTACTTAGAAAGGTGGGTTCTCTTTTTTCCCATGGGGATTTGTTTGAGTGCTAGAGTCAAAGCTGAAAGCAGCCCAACTCGTACAGGTAAATATTTCCTTTAGAATCTTCAAGAACTCTTGTTAATATTTGCAATAATAGGTATTTTTGAATTTTTTTTTCTTATAAATTTTTATGTGGTAAGATTTATCTACAGGGTTAAGAACTTTGTATTTGGTTATCAATCAGGACAGTTTGTGTTGGTTCTGTATCGAATTTTACTGCTTATGTAGACGCTAAGAGTAACTTCTTCAATATTTTTTAGTTTTTTATTTTGTTAAATATTAGCTTCAAATTTCCTCTGTGAATTGGTAGTTTCACAAAACAAGAATGATGTTCAAGATGTTTAATAGGGAATCAGGAACGTGTTGTTCTACAGAAAAAAGCACAGTGATTCTTAGTATTTTATAAATATTTTATTGATTGAATTTGTTAGGGGAAAATTCAAAATTTGAGAGAACGAGTGGAAGCGATTTGAGCAACTCGAGTAGCAAGTTCTTGTCAGTATCGGTGCCACCTACTCCTCGGAGTGAGGACGAGATCTTGCAGGCTTCAAACCTGAAAAACTTTAATTTCGCTGATCTCAAGATCGCCACTCGGAACTTTCGGCCCGACAGTGTACTCGGAGAAGGTGGATTTGGCTCAGTCTTTAAGGGTTGGATTGACAAGAACTCATTTGCTGCGGCTAAGGCTGGGACCGGCATGGTTATTGCAGTAAAAAAGCTTCACCAGGAAAGTTTTCAGGGCCACCGGGAGTGGTTGGTGAGTTTCCCTGAAGTTTAAACCATTAAATCGAAATTTCAACTCTTGCATAAAAATGTTCAATTACAAACGGACTTTAATTTACTTTGTTTGTGCTTATAGGCAGAGGTGAACTATTTGGGGCAGTTTTCTCATCATCATCTTGTGAAACTGATTGGCTATTGCTTGGAGGGTGAACATCGCCTTTTGGTGTATGAATTCATGCCTCGAGGCAGCTTAGAGAACCATCTGTTTAGGAGTGAGTCTTCATTTTTGCAAATATGTATATAAATAACCAAACAATTGTTATTAAATAAATTGACGTAGCAACTTCAATGTAACAGGAGGTTCTTATTTCCAGCCTCTTTCTTGGAGTCTTCGCCTTAAGGTTGCTCTTGGAGCTGCAAAGGGGCTTGCCTTTCTTCACAATGCCGAAACGAAAGTTATTTACAGAGACTTCAAAACTTCCAACATATTGCTTGATTCGGTAAATAACCCTGTCTCTTATTGGGCCAAAAGAAGTACATTACGTATTCCAAGAAACTTCAGGTTACCTCGGTTAATTTTATTAAATTTTTTATCGTATGATATGGCAGAACTACAATGCAAAACTCTCTGACTTTGGGTTAGCCAAGGATGGTCCGACAGGTGATAAAAGCCATGTGTCCACAAGGGTTATGGGGACTTATGGATATGCAGCTCCAGAATATCTAGCGACTGGTACGGGTTTGAAACATGTCACTTTGACCCAATTGTGTGGCTTATCATCAACTATCCCTGTCTTGTAATGATACACCCTTCAAGAAGTACAAAGATAATTAAACCACGACTTCCCACTTGGTGGAATATCTCCTTGTTCAAGGACCACATCCAAGTGGCAATTTGATGGAGACCTCTTCCTACTAATATTGCAACTTGAGAAAGCTTGGCTAAGCTTATAAAGTTACCTATAAGTAAATAAGTTAATTTTTTCAATAGGAAGATTTACTTTGGAAACTAGCAACTTTTTTTTTTTTTAACTAGAATGTTAGATAAAATACTTGATTTTAAACATGTTTGGGAATGCAAGGTACTTTGAATTAAATTTTACTTATAGATCACCACATTAGTACGCTCTTGTCCAAGTGACTTAGTTGTCCTTTATTTTTAGCTTCATAAAGTCGTATGATTCTGCTTTCTTGTTGAACATTACTATAATTTTAATGCCTGAGTTCTCATCTAATGTTCATATATGTTATTTGGAATTAGGTCATTTAACTGCCAGGAGTGACGTGTACAGTTATGGAGTCGTTCTCCTTGAAATGATATCTGGCAGGAGAGCAATTGACAAAAACAAGCCATCTGGAGAACACAAGTTGGTGGAGTGGGCCAAACCCTACCTAGCAAACAAGCGTAAACTTTTTCGAGTTCTAGACAATCGCCTTGAAGGCCAGTACTCAATGGATGTGGCTCATAGGGTGGCTACCCTGGCATTGCGTTGCATATGCATCGAACCTAAGTTGAGGCCAACCATGGACGAAATGGTCAAAGAACTGGAGCAACTTCAGGAATTGAAAATTGTAGAGAACATTAGCAGTAAAATGAGCAACAGGCAGAGACAACGTAGACGAAGTGCTGGCGATGCCATTGATGCCATCGATAAAAACGCTGTTGCTGCTTATCCGAGACCTTCTGCTTCTCCACTGTAATAAATAGCTGATCCCAACAGGTAATCTCAAGAACTCGGATAGTGACTGTATAGTTGTTTTGGATAATATATGCGTGATTGATCAAACTTTATGACGACACATTAACACGTGCAAGAAGATAACAAGCAAAGATAAATTGTTACAACGTTTTGAATAGGCATATTAGTGTTGTTGTATAATTGAAGCTAGCTCTTCCTCTCGGTGGTGTAAATTTTCGTGTAACTGATATATAGATTGGATTGCTGTTCGCCACTATTTTCTTGAATAAAGTCGAATATTCTGTTGAATTTATTTATTTTTCAAGGTGTTGTCTTGTGGACAAGTTGATAGTTGCTTATCTCCACTTGACATTACTGAAAAGAACAAGTAGAGAAAAGTAGTTGGAAATTGAAGTTGGGAGGATAGTGGCAACAGAAAAGTTATGTACAAGTGGAGAGTAGGGTTGTCTTCTAATTCTATTGACAATGTATTCTGTATTCACTCTGTATCTCCCATGCCGACTATTAAGAATCTAGTCATTATATAAACCTGTCTAGTCCTGTGAGGTGGGCTGTCCGGTTTTGGGATGGCCAATGTACAAGTGGAGAGTAGGGTTGTCTTCTAATTCTATTCACAATGTATTCAGCAATCACTCTCTCTCGTGCCGACTATAAGAATCTAGTCATTATATAAAACCTTTCTAGTCCTGTGAGGTGGGCTGTCCGGTTTTGAGATCACTTCTTGCCCCAGCACGGCCCTTTCCTATAGGTATGCATAGACTATATTTATCTGGGCTGGCCCACGAGCTTTTACACATTTTCTTGATTTTATTTTTGATGGGCCATGGCGTGTAAGTGGGATAGCCCACAACTCGGTCCTTCACGGGTCAAGCCATGCTTGTCACTTGCTGGGTCACTTGGTCTAAGATGGCCCCGTGCATAGAGGAAATTACATATAAATAGGTGTTAAAAGTTTTTCAATTCAAAAATCAGGTGCGAGGTTTATTTAACAAAAAATCAGGTATTAATTAAATTATTAATAATATTATAAAATTTACCCACCCCAACCCCATTACAAACCCTAAATTATTTCCCTCATCGCCGTCATATATCATAAACTCATTTCTCTTCCACCCCCATTTCTCCCTCCTCCCCAAACCCGTTTCGCCACAACCATCCACCCCTTCCCCCATCACCATCACATTGCAACATTAGAGGCGCAGCGTTGCCTCGCGCAGCTTCAAAGCTGCGCCTCAGTTGCCACAACCATCCACCCCTTCCCCCGACATTACCATCACATTGCGATATTGGAGGTGCAACGTCGCCTCGCGCAGCTTCAAAGCTGCGCCTCAACCCACTAAGACGCAACTCTAGAGCTGTGTGAGGCAGCGCCTATACAGGCGGCGTTGCACCTTTACAGGTTCTTCAACGGTAGGGGACACCACAAAAGTTAGGAGTAGGTTCAATGTGGCGAATCTTCTTTGTTCATTGCAAATCGTCGTTGCCGCCTTGCGCTCCTGTGTCGCATCTGAGATTTGAAGCCAGAATTGGGGCATATGTCGACGATCAGATTTATGTGTGGCGCTCAGTTCGCGTTGCTGCAGCTAGTTCACTATCGAAAGTGAAATGGCCGATGGTGGTGGTGGGTTGTTGAGGCTGTGTCTGTGTTGTTGGATGTGGGGCTGCGTTGACGATAGTGGCGCTATTAGATTGTGCGGGTGATGGTGGTCGCAAGGGGCGTAGTGATGGTGGCGATAGTGTTGGTAGTGGTGGTATGTGACCAACTATTTGGTTAGTTGTGACCTGAAAATTCAATAATTTGTGACTGAAAGTTAATTTGTAACTAACTAATTTGAAAGTCGGTAACTTATGAATTTTTTTATTTGTGACTTATTAAATTTTTTTATTGTGACCATGAAATAATCTATAACCGATTAATTTGATAATATGTGACAAAAAAATAAGTTGTGACATATAAATACGCACCTATGATCATTTATATAATTGTAACCTTAGTTAGTATATTTAATTAATAAAATATTTTTAATTAATTAATTAATACAAAAGTTTTGAATTTTGAAAATTAAAACCTGAAAATTGAATTTCCCTATGCTTAATGTCTGACTTGTGAATTTTTTCCCGGTGCATATTGAGAACTTCAGTTGTAACACAATTGTTGACTGAATTGTCTAACCTACTAATAAGCCTGTGGAATCTTGCTTTTCTCGTGTGCACCTCCATTTAAAGAGCCAAGATGCAAGAATGGTATGAACGCTTTATCACGTTGTCGAAATCGAGAAGTTGGAAAAGGCAATGAAAAAGAACATTTACTGGAAGGGTCATTGATCGTGAGTAATTCACGAGGGATACGTTAGATTTCTTGTTACATCCTGGAAAGCAGTCATGGCTTTCTTGTTCCCTCCTGAAAAGCAGTTTCTTTCCACGCCCAACAACGTTAAATTTGAATGATTCATAATAAAGGTTTTCTCGATACACGTTCTACTCAATAATAACCTTCTAGCATTTTTCATTTCTAGAGAATGAGAAATCAACATTAATTCTAACTATTTTTCTAACGCAAGGATAAAAGTAAAAAACTGTCTTAAAAAGTAAATTGATTATTACTTTTGAGCTTGTTATAATTTCAACTGGGCAGCTCCACGGCCCAAAATATTGGGTAAAAGACCCCACGACCCACCAAATTAAAATATAATCCAATTGCTATCTAACACATGCTAAAGCACCAATCTATATTGACATGTTAAATATAAAGGTAAAATCATGTAATTTATTCAATTGTATCTTTCACGACACTTGACATCACCTAAATTGATTTTGTAACATCAGTGGTGCTAAATAACAATCTTCAATCCAATATCAGCACGGAAACAAGTACAGTGAAAAGTAATTCTGCACTATTTTATTATTGAGGGAAATAATGACCATAAATTGATCGAAAGCACCATTTTCAAAATCCAAAACATCCATAAAAAGGGCCTGTCCAGCTTTTTTACCCATCTTACAACATAATACTTGACAAAATAGGCCATCACTCCTACTTTGTCATCATATTTCCAACAGCTTAGGCATCAGCAAATCCCAATTCAGAAAGCTTCAGGTGAGCCTCTGCGTAATCAGCAAAGAATGCATCCTCATCGGCAGCATATTTATCCACGAGTGGGCGGAAAGCAGGATCAGAGAGTAGAGCCTTGTCAGACGGCAACTGCAGGAGGCCTTCTTTGTCTCCACTGAGAAGCTCCCTATTGAAAGACAAATACAGACCAATTATTAGTAATCGAAAGAAAAGGTTCTAAAACTGCAAGTGGCAACAAATACAAACAGATCTTTACTTGAAATAAGAATTATCAAAGATGAGGGGATTTGTGGTCCAGGGTCCCTCAAATCCAGATCGTTCCTTGTGGCAACGTCCCTGTTAGAAAGACAAAATTATCATTAAAACTGCTATAACAGATTGCTGGCAAGTAAAAGATTGTTCATTTGGTAAACGAGTATACAGACCAGTGTGTGGCCACCAGAGAGTGCAACAATATCCTGGTCACTCAAACCCATTTGCTTGATGAAAACATCCCTCAAGTGATCAGATCCTGCATTCATAATTTAAGAAAGACACTTTCCTGTTAGAAACTTCTAATAGAACTAAGATATTAAGTCAAGATTATCTCAGGTTCCTATTCACGGACAACACTTCGACGAGAAACAGTAAATCAACTCACCCTTGGTAGCATCAGGCAAACGACCTTCAACTGGAGGCTCTGCCTTGTCCTGAGATTCGATATATTGCATGTTACTTCAAAGATGTATTCATATAACAATGAAATACAATGTCTTTCAAGTCATGACAAAAGTATAAAAAAGATTAATTGTCCTTACAGAACAATTCTACCCAACGATGAGACAACAAGAGGCTATAGAATTTCACTATAAATTATCCATAATGTTTTTATTATTTGTAATAAGTATGAAAGATGGAGAAACTAGCTGTTTTGACTTTCTATCATTATAACCAATTGAGAAATCATGGTTCCAAGTAAACTAATTAAGTTCCAATTTATACAATTGACTTGGAAACCACTATAATACGTGAAGAATTTGATTAGGACAAACTTCTAAATAAAAATGTTATTCATGAATTTACAGTGTCATAAGCCTTTATGTTAATGCTTAAAGCAGATTCTTAATAATTAATACACTACATCATAACTCAAAAAATGCCCATATTCCAATTCACATGTGCAGGCTATAAACAGGAAATTGTTAAATGCATCACTTGAGTTGAAGGAATCACTGACCGGCCTTCCAGGATGGAATGGAACTTCAGGTCCTCCAGTAACTTCAACAGCAACAACGCCAGCCAACTAAGGATGAGGATGAAAATAATTCACTCTCTAAAAAATGATATTTAATATTACAACCCAAGTGAATTCCATATTATAAATTTTCTGAATCAATAACTACCTGATAGAAATCAGCATGAGAAAGGATAGGGAATTGCTCCCTGATGGGCTGCAAGAGCCTAAGAGCAATGTCAAGGCCATTGTTAGCTCCATGAGCCAGCTCAGCAGGGAACCTCATGGTCCCAAAAGGACCTCCAGTTCTGCTGCATACATCAAATGTACCAGCAGAGTGCCATCTACATCACAAACACGACAAATTTCCAACATCATCAAACTCCACACAAATCAACGTAATCAACTCAAAAGCAATATGATTCATTACACTGCACATACATGCATATAAAATACGTTTGTGTAAGTAATAAATCTCATAAACACAAATAAAATGCACAGATATGAACTACTAGCTGGATTGGCAACCAGAGTCAGTCTGGTGACATTTTAAATCTATCCTATCAAATGCTAGGTGAGCTCGTGGCTGCACAAATCTAGACAATCAGTGAAGATCAAGGGCATAATGGCATTGATCAAATAGCATATGATCTTTTCTAAGAAAATAATGTTCATTAACTTTTCAATCGAAGGTTCAAGAAGCCTTCCCTTTATCCTTTTACATCTTTAATACTATCCAATGAAGAAAAAACATGTATATTTGTGCTCATCTTATCATTTCACCGAGTACAAAATAGATTAAGAAACCAACAAACATTATCTCAAATGTCAACGCACTTGTACCCCATGTTCAGGATCCAGTTCCGGCAAGCCAATAGGAGGACGCAAAAGTGTTACACGGACATCGTGTATTTAGCAACTCCGATATTTCATATTCCATTTAGGTCAAATGTCCTAAACCGACTTTTCTGGTCAAACTCAACCTACAAACTTCAGAAGTTGACTTTTCTGGTCAAACCTACAAATTTTCATAACTATTCTTGATCGATTCACTAAGTTAACCCGATTTGCTAACATAGCAACAGAGTTCCTTGTAGCCTATGGAAATATCGTTCTGTAAACTGACAGCGTTAACAAAACGCCAATCAACACGTCCGCAAATCTACATTCTAAAATTCTTTATATCCCAAAAATATTAATTAAATCTAGAAAAGAGGTGTGCACTTACGCAAGACGGAGCATGATAGGAGCACAGTTCTTCTCGGCGATGAGGCCTCTGAGCTTCTTCTTGCATTTCTCAACGGCCTTCAGGTACTCCTCGCTCACGGTTGGGTAGTTCTTCACCATTTTCAGCTTTTTCTACAGTCAGATTCATTCATACAATCACGCAGAAAAACAAAATCATAAACGAAAAAAATACATAATTACGAGCATTTCAACAAAAAGTCAAAGCTAGCGAACATTATCACTTATAAAAAGGGATAAATCCTTATCTGAAAAGCAAACTGACCTTAGAGAAAATGTATAAACCCTAGGAAGAAATAGAGTGTGGTGAGCACAAGTGAAACCGAAGATGAAAATGTATGTGGGGTAATAAATATATGGGGAATAAGGCCGAAGTGAGAGAAGGTTCTAGTAACTGAAGGAGAGACGTTGGATTGAAATGATCGGACGGTAAATATTGAAAATCAAAACTAGACGGCTAGGATTAGTGTGGATGGAATAAACGACCGGCATTTTCATGCATCCACTCCTTAATTTTTCGCCCATGGTTTGTAAGTCGCCGGAATTTGCGTTGAATTGACTTTTCGGTGCGATGATATCAAGTGAAATGACAAAATTGACCTCTTGGCCTTCAATCCATGAATTTCTACAATTGTATGCGAGTAAAAATTGTATACCAAATCGTCTGCAGTCTGCACCATTCAGTTGAGTGGGGTGTGCAAGGAAAAGGATAGGATTCTCAATGATAATTTAACACTTCCTTAACATGCACGCACTAAATCGAGTGTGACAAAGTTTGTGGTTTGCGATTAGACAAAATTAAATTGTCGACAATCTAATTAAAATCCTTTTAATCTATTTAATTTCTATGTAAACGAAATTGAGAATTAAGTGTACAAACATTATGGTTTTGAGGCTCTATAAAGAGTGAATTTGTTGTACATTTAGAATAATTTTTTTAGTTTATTTATTTTTTATAGGAAGTTAACAAATAAGCGTGATCAATTTGTTTGAGCTCAGTGTGAGACCATATTCATTGTTCAAGGGGAAAGGAACGGTAGGAGAGGTGAAGGAGGATTGGGTTGGGGGGGGGGGGGGGGGGGGGGGGGGNGGGGAGAGGTCATGGCAGGGGTGTGATTGATCAGAAGGAAGTGTTGTTCCTAAAAAAGATACCATTTGGATTCAATTGGTCAACCAGGTGCGCCTTCGTGGGACGAACATTTGGGAATGCATGGTGAAAAAAGATTACTCTCCCCTACGTAAAAAAGTGCTAGAAATCAGGGACCTGAACGGTGCATTCATGCTGGAATTGACAGGCTGACTGAGTGGACTGTGGCGAACAGATTTAGCACCAAGGCAGCTTATGAATTTTTCAGGCTTAAGGGTACCAAGGCAGTTTGAGCACCACTGTTCGGAACGTTGCCATCATCCCGAAGCACGCTTTCTTTCTTTGGTTAGGAGTTCAGTCCAGACTCCTAACCAAAGACAAGCTACAATACATGGGATTGGACAGGAATTGCATATTTTGCAAGGAGATGGAAGAAACTGCACAACACTTACTTTTTTCCTGTCCGTTCAGCAACTCAGTTTAGGGACAGATTCGCAGTTGGCTGGCCATCACAAGTAACATGTCCATTTTGTCAAGCTCTTTGAAATGGATTAAAATGGAAGCTCGGGGTACAACTTGACAAAGTAAAGTAAGGAGAATTGTACTTGCAGCTACCGTTTTCCACGTATGGATAACACAAAATAGGAGGATTTTCGAGAATCTAAGACCACAAGTTGAGTGCATTGTAAGATGAATCAAAACATACACATACAAAGTTATGTTCTATTTGTATCCGGGTGTTTTGATTCATTGGGAGTCGTTGGCTATTGGTCACTAATCAATTTCATTTGTACATTTTTTTTCTTTTGTTTGCTCGGGTATGCTCGTAGTAGTTGTATGTCCCACACGAGTGTTGTTTCGCTCGGGAATGCCCGAAGTACACGTACATGAATTTTTGATATATAGTAATTTAAATTTATCGATAAAAAAAAAGAATGCCATACGTATTTAGTATGTTATGGGAGATGATAAGATTGTGATAGATGAATGTTGCATTACGATAACCTCTACTGAGTAGGGTCGTCGAGCATAATTAGTTTCCTCTGTTACGACGTCCAATGGGCATGAAAATATACGCCCTGGACAAGATTAAATTGTTGTATATATTAACTATTTAACTAGAGAATTGTATAAAATATCCCTTTTAATACATTTGATATCTTCGTAATGAAGTTAACAATTGTGACAAATGTTGTAGTTTTGAGGTCTTAGTCAAAGTTAATTTGGCGTATATATTTATTGTCTATCCTAAGGAGTTCTAATTTATTGTTTTTACTTTTTCTTACCGGATTTGACAGAATAAATTGTGATTGACGTTGTGGTTTTGAGTCTTGATCGAAATTAGATTATCTTATACCTTTACTATCTAATCTATAGTTATTTAGAAAGTCTCTTTTAATAAATTAAAAAATAATAATAATAAATATATATAGAGAGAGAGAGAGAGAGAGAGAGAGAGAGAGAGAGAGGGGGGGGAGAGGGTCAAATATGTCATTTTGCTAGAAAGAACCGACAGATACAATGACAAATGAAGTAGTGGCAGAAGATAATTGGATGAAAAAATTGGATGTATCAAATGATAGAATGTCATGTAACATTATGTCAATTTCTTCGTTAAACTTTTTCAACAATGTATCACGATTGTTTATTATTTAACACCTTGATTTGAGTATCATACACAATTACAATCTATTCTTGTTTATTATTTAACACCTTGATTTGAGTATCATACGCAATTACCATCTATTTTAAAGAATTAATAGAAATATCTATTTTTAATCTATTTAATTTCTTTTTAACTGCGGCCGTTTATATTCTCCTCTCCCAATTTCTATCAACTTTACATCTTGTATTCATTCATTCTTTATTGGGAAAACTTGTATTATATATTCCTTTAATTAAAATTTGTACACAAAACACAAAAAGAAAATCTTAAAGTGAAAAAATTACAAGGGTAGCAAGAAATCCTTACACGGCAACATGTGATAATTACCCATTTGGAGGGCATTTTGTTAAATTATCTCCATAGCCAGTGTGAATGCTATGAGTTTACTGGAGATTCCTTCCCAATCACCAAACAATGGGCTCCTTGGAAGACCGAATACCCACAAACTGCAATTTTATTCATTATTGTTGACCTTAAAAATTCATTAACCATTCGAATGCACAAGCGGTGCACAGTTAGGATTTTTTTATTTGGGAACTCAACAATAGTCGACGGTACTATAATAATCGAGATCAATCATTAGCATTAGCTAGCAAGGGAAGGAGAGTCGCATTTGAAGTAAACAACAAAGCTATTAGGAATTGAAAATGAATTATATTAAAAAATTATGTTATGCATCAAGTATATCTTGCTCATTTTACCCGTGAAAATTAGCTCGTACATCTTACATGAGGAAGAACATTATGCTAATGTTAATGAAAATATGTAATAAGAACGAAATATGCAAATGAAACTTAAGGATAGGGATTAAAAAATTTGATTTCAAAGATTTAACGAATTTTTCTAGAGGTTGTAAGGTTGGGAACTAATTGAACAAAATTTGCCAAATAAAAATAAAACTGTGGTAGGAGGATTTAGAACCTTGTGTGTGATGAAAAAATTACCATTAGGCTACCAACAATTTATATTTTGTAAGTTAAAAGTATTTACCTTTATTATCTTTTATTTCAAATATTAAAAGATAGAATAACAAAAAGAAAAAAAAGGGAAACTTTTTGGCCCGTGGCCCTCATAGATACTCCTTGGCTTTGGCAATGCGTATGAGAATCTTTAAGCCCTTGTTTAATAGGGATTAAAATCAGATTTTTAATAAATTTTAATAGAAGTTGAAGAAATGTGCACTTGAAATGTAATGAGACATAGAAAATATGTGATTAAAATTAATTATTGACTTTATTTTAAATTAAAATCTAAATTTTAATTCCTAGCAAAGATGGGCTAAGTATAATTGGTTTATGAGCTGAATATGAGGAGCGATAATTTTGGTTTGTATAATGTTTATATTTAACTTAGATTCACGGGAGTTAATGGTGACGTCAATAACTTGATTTGAGGATTGATGAATCTGTAGAAAATAATCCAAGCACCCCAACATAGTCTAAAGTACATGTCTCTCTTCTTCTTCCTTTTTCTTTTTATTTAAAAGTTAATTTTCAAAAACTTTTGAGTTGATTCTTGTAAATGAATTCAGAGATTTTCCCATCAAGGAATAAATAATTTATTTAATAATATGAAGTAAATAACCAATACATAAGGACTTGATATTTATTTATTTAAGTTGAAGAATTATTTCCTATTAGGATTGAATAGTTTTGATATTGTTGATAATGTTTTCCTGTACGAGTTTTGTGATATTACAATCTTTATCGTGATAGTGGGAGAGAAACGAGTGCCCAATGATAAAGATACGCTCAAATTTTGTAGATGTATAAGAAGTTAGTTCTCAAATATTATGCATCTATATATAATCAAAAAAATAAATTTATTTTCTGTTTCAATAGAGTTTCTTTCCGTATATCAGAAAAAACTCAACACAACTTTATTTTATACCCGTTTGGGTCGGCTATCTTAGAGCTAAAAAAAACTTAAATAATTGAGTTATTTATTCGTTCAATGTTGAACTAAGGCCAAACGAACGAATAATCATTACTAATATAAGTAATTGAAAAGGGTAAACATAACTAAAAGCAAACATGTAATTAAACGAAATGTAAAACAAAAATATGTATCTCAAAAGGACAATGGATATGAAATAAATAATACCTATGAAATAATAATTGAGTGTGTCCAATAGCCGACTCAAGGAACAAGGAAACAAATGAAAGATGAGAGTCGGGATCAAATAGAGAGAGAGACTCGATTTAAATGTATTTTTTTTTAAATTTAAAAATGCAAATCTTCGAGGACACATGCTTCCCGGCCCTCCATCTCCATTGATGCCGTATCAAGCTTGGCAACAACATGTAACACGGCTTTTTTATTAATTTTTTTTTAATTCTTGATAAAGATGAATTCCTATTATCATTCAATAGTTTTAAAATTATCGGTAATATGATAATTATTGATTTTTCTACCATTTTTAGTAGGAGGCGAATGCTATTCTATTTTTGACGTTTGCAACGTACTTGCATTCAAAACCGGGGGATCTCAAACTCGTGACACGACCCGAGGCTGAAACCATATCCAAACCCGAATGGCTACAACCCATCATCAAAAAGCCGACCCTTCTCTTCCCAACTCTCTCTCTCTCTCTCTCTACTCCAATTCTCTTTCTCCGAACTCGCGTCCTCGTGCCTCTATTTCTCTCTCAATATCTCTATATCGCTTTTTATCTCAGATCTCTTTCTCGATCCAATCATCCACTGTAAGTCCCTGTACCTCTAATTTCAATTTCCTGTTTAGATCCCTATTTTTTTGGTCTGAAAATGGAGAGAACGATTTTTTATTTTTGGTTGATTTAAGCCCAGTTGCGGCTTCTGAGTGTTTTTTTTTAATTATTGGATTTTGTTAAGTCTAAAATTTGAGTTTGTCACAACGGAGCTCGATTTTATAATCTATCTGGATTGATTTATTTTGGTTTTAATAGATTGGTTAATTAATTGATTCTGTTTGTATTTATTATTTGAGAGTCGGGTGATTATAATTTCTAAAATGTGCGTGTACTTTTTGTCCTGGATTTTAAGTTTTTAAGGGTTTGACTTCGGATTGGGTTGGTAAAAGTGGGTTTTATTCTAAAGTTAAGTTGTTTTTAACTAGATTCCGATTTTCTTTGAACGTTTGTTTTTTTACTTATCAAATTTCAAATTTTACCTCGTTGATACTATTTTTAGTGAGCTGGATGTTGAAACGCTGTTAATTTGCCATTACATTTCTATTTGAATTAGGCTTATATTATTTTGGTCTCAGTTTTTGTTAGGTATATGTAAGTATTCGTGTTCAAGTTCCTTAAATATCTAACTACTTGATATTCAAGTTTTTTAAGCAACCATGAGTGCCGAAGGAGAAAAGACTTGTCCCCTCTGTGCCGAGGAGATGGATTTGACTGATCAGCAGTTGAAGCCTTGCAAGTGTGGCTATGAGGTAATTACTTCTTCTATTTCATCATATTTTCATGCCTTAAATTGCCAAAACTCAATGTTTCTGGAATCACACAGTCCTACAACTGTCCATTGTGCCCCCTTTTTGAATTGTATGGAATTCAGCATCCTATTCCATTAATGCAAATAGTCTAATGGCAATCACATTAAAGTTTATGAACCTGGGATGAATATACATTAGCTTATATTCGATTTGGTACCAATATAAAAATGAGGAAACGATTAAAAGGTAGAGAGTCAAGCTGTTGTTGTTTAGGATCTATTTGTGTGAGACAGCTGTCTTTTCTTTATCAATCAATATGTATGCTTTGCAGCTTTAGATTTTACACCATCTAATTTCAGCATGACAGAGATATTTTGCCATCTAAGTAGGATCAGGATGGAAGCTCTTTTGAGTTTCTTTTTTGATATATAAAAATGAATGTTGAAGCATCATGAAGTTGGTATTGCCTGAAAAGGCCTAAACGTGATAAAACTTTTTTAACATTTTCATTTGTTAGTCTCGTGGAAACATGAATAGTTAGATCTGAATACCAAATTTTAATGGCATGAAGTACTTCCTTAGCCATAGGGACATGCTGTGAGTTGTAGCTGTCTGATTTTTGCCTTGTTTCATTGACACAGTGAATGAGAGAATATGCTGACGTTGTCTGGTTTTAAATCTATTGACTAGAAATACCCTTGTAAAAGTTAGTATAGTTTACTATTGTCCATGGGTGTGCTCACGTACATGCGTTCATGTGATATTGTCATCGGCATTCCTGGAACCAAACAATTTCATATAAAACAATGCCTTCTAGGTTCAACACCACCGACCTGCACCTGCTCCAAGATTCAATACTGGTTCTTGACCCTTATCTCATTAATCAACTATGAATTCTGCACGATGATAACTACAATGACATAATTTCCATTAGTTCATCTTGCCCTATGCCTTTACGGTGCTAGACTGCCTAAAAATGAGATAAATTGTGTTCGTGCATTGTGATGAAAACCTTGATTAAATTAAGGTTACATAAGGCAGTAAAAGTCTTTTGTTGATGATTATATTGATATGAGCTTCTTGGAATCTTAATTAAGTTCATGAGATTGAGTGATGAGTAAAATAAGGTTACTATCTATCTGATTTTTAATTGCTTCAATAATAAAGGGTATTGAGAACGTATGTGCCTCGTCAACTAGGCAAAAAATCTCTCTTCAGCTAGCTCTCTGAACAACTGTTGTGAGGACAGGGAGATATTAATTATGATTTTTTTTTCTTTTCTTTTTGTTCAACTTTAGAGGGTGTCTGTTTTGGTATTTTCTTTTTATTTCAGTGGTGGGTGGATGTAGAAACCAATTGTTTGGAAGAAAATTGAGACTTCTCCCGCCCACTAGCACACACTGGAAGGAAAATTTTAAATTATTTAGCAGTGAATGGTAATGTTGAAATAAAGTCCATTTCCCATCTATTCAGTGATCTTGTTACAGAATGTTTAATCAGGATTTTGTGGTGGAACATATGATTTTAATGCTATGATCATGCTTTTATAGACACAATTGTAGAAGAAAGCAACTGGCTTTAAAAATTATATGAAAATTCTTCTCACTCGGCTGGAAGTTTCTGAAAAGATGAACTATGGTTTCGTTGAGCTTGCAGAAAATCTGCTTCTATGATTTGATTTGTAATTTGATAAACCGTCAACCAACATAAAAAAATACATAGCAAGTTTACTGTGGAAAGAAGATGCAGAAGTTTCAGTGTCCCCATTTTTTCTTTTCTTTTTCTCTCTTAGAAGATCGCACACAATGATGTTGAAGTTGGTTGTGGATCTCTACGTACTTTGTGCAAGTTGTATTGTCAAATTGTGGACTATACAGGGCTATTTTTGTTTGATCTTGGTCATGTATACAACTATATTTTTCATGTCGAGGTTCTGTATATTTTTGCAATTTTGCAGATTTGTGTTTGGTGCTGGCATCATATCATGGATATGGCTGAGAAAGATGAGACAGAAGGGCGGTGTCCAGCATGTCGTACACCTTATAACAAGGAAAAGATTGTTGGAACTGGAGCAAACTGTGAAAGGTAAGAGGAAATTTGCCATGAAAACTCTTGCTGATGAGCAAGGTGATTATGTTGTTCTCTGCTATCATCATGATCTCCATGATCATCATAATAGGTTGGTTTCTGAGATGAGTATGGAGAAAAAGTTTAAGTCACAAAAGGGTAAGATCAAAATATCGGAAGGAAGGAAGCAACTTAGCAGTGTAAGAGTGGTCCAAAGGAATCTTGTTTATGTTGTGGGGTTGCCAATTAATTTAGCAGATGAAGATGTAAGCGCTTCTTCTATCATTGCTCTTTCCCTTCCTCCTCTTTTCATGGTCTCAATACTGTTGATTTATTTTGAAGCAGCTTCTCCAGCATAAAGAGTATTTTGGCCAGTATGGAAAGGTGGTGAAGGTGTCTATATCTCGGACGGCAGCTGGTGCTATACAACAGTTTGCAAATAGTACATGCAGTGTGTAAGTTTCTTCTAATGATGCCAAATCATTTTTCTGCAAGTATTACAGTGTTCGAGTTCAAATTATGATGATTTCGGTGTTAACTTTTCGAAGTTATGTAGGACATTTATACCGATATATAAATTGAAGCATGATTGAAATTTCTTTGTAAGTTGGTCTGACGTAGGATGGGTTTGGAGCCTTGGTGCGGGGATGATTACATAGACCTGATGTGTAAATCTTGAGTTCCATTGGAAACGAAAATGATATGTTGTTTTAGTTCAAAATGCGCAGGTGTTAAAAATGGAATTTTAATCCATTTAATTTACTGTTGCAGCAAATGAACATTGAATATGTTATATGTCCAATTTTGTCTACTTGTCGGTGAAGCATTGACCACATATCCTATATCTTCATACCTGTGTCGTATATCTCACTCTAGTGTATAGTGTACTTAGAGTGCACTGTAATGTTATATTTTACTTGGTATGAATTATTTTAGCTTATTTCAGTCTTACCTCTTTTTATTTTCCCTAGATATATAACTTATTCAAAGGAGGAAGAAGCAGTGTGCTGCATCCAGTCCGTACATGGATTCATTTTGGAGGGTAGATCTTTGAGGCGAGTGTAACTATACATTTGTGTTCTGATCTCTTTTTGAGTTGTTGGATAGTCGTTTGAAGTTTCATGTTGCAGGGCATGCTTTGGAACGACTAAATACTGTCATGCATGGCTGAGAAATGTGGTATGATCTCTGAATCATTTTCAAATCAAGAACTCCATATTGGTCAATGGATCTTTACATATTACATATGTACTCAAATATGTAACTGTAGCGTGTCATACATGGTGTCTCATAACGAATTATTTGTTTTGTTGTCCAGCCGTGCAGCAACCCTGATTGTCTATATTTGCATGAGATTGGTTCCCAAGAGGATAGTTTTACTAAGGACGAAATAATATCCGCTTACACAAGGTGTTTTCATATCATTATGCACCCAGTTATTTATTTTCCTTTTCATTATATTCTTATTAGATCTGTGGTGAAAGTAGTAAATGTTTCATGTGGACCTTTTATTCTTGTTTACCCATAATGCAGCCGTATCTGCACTGCCCTTTGGACCAACTTTTAAGTCTTTATTCGGTATCTGCTGGTGGCATGATTATAGGAACATCGTGCAGTTATCTATTAGTTGATTCACTTATGGAATTTTTTAAATCATTAGTCAATTTACAATAAAATAGTAAAGTTGTTTGGTGTGTGTAATGGTTGAAATTTCATTGATCATCAATTCGGGGTTTGAGATGCCTCTGTGAGTCTCAAGTGAGAATGTCATCTCAGCATTTATAGAGTAAAAATTGAAGTTCTAAGCAGCACCTGTTTGTCCTGGAGAAGATTGAATTAGTACAGTATATTTTTATTATTTTTGGCCTGGGTTACAGGTTGACTGAAGACTCCACTTCCTATGCATTTTTCTTGGAACCCCAATTACAGTGTTTTCTTCTTGGAGCTTTTCTTCGAGTCGAAAACTTGATTTTTCTTACGGATGAAAATTGTGGTTTTGCCCTCTCAATTTGGAGTTTCTTAATTTGTTGAGGAGTTTTGTTTTGTTAATCTAAATTTGGAGTTTTTCTTTTTTTTTTTTTTGAGGGGTGAGGGGGCAGGGATATTTTTATGTGAAAGAGTATTTGGAAGAGACGCATTCTTACATATCAGTTTTTGTTCCTTTTTCTCCTGGCTAGTTTTTCTTGTTGTTTTTGCTTTTTTAACTTGTGATTACAGAGTGTTCTTCTGTATCTCCAATTATATCATGTTCCAACTTTTTGTTGGATTTTTTATTGGTTCTTTTGTGATAACTTGGCAAGTAGCTAATTAACTTAGCTAATGATTTTAAGGAATAGAGTTCAACAAATTACTGGTGCAACAAATAGCATGCAACGGCATTCAGGAAGTGTGTTACCACCCCCAGCAGATGACTACTGCAATAGCAGCAACGTATCTTCCGGGAAGCCTCTAAGTAAAACTTCTACACATACAAATGTATGATTTTCTTTTTCTCCAAACCACCTGACATTTTACAAACTTTGACCGTGAATTCTTCAAAATACTTTCTGGAAATATTTCAGCAGTCGTTTGTTGTACAAACATCTCTGTCACATCTATTATATGATACTGTGCTGTGGAATTTTAGTTTGTATATCTTGTGGCAATGGTGATCTAAGCGTTGATTGCTGCTGAAATATCTGGATTGTTTTTCCCCACTAACAAAAGTTTTCTTCCTGAACAGAATTTGGCGAATAGCATTAGAGTTTCTCCACCAAATAGCAGCTCTGGTAGATCTGCTGCTCTACCTGCTGGAGCCTCGTGGTATGTCAATTACTGATGTGTAGTCTCTTTCAATTTGCATATGCCACTGTTTCTCAGCATTCAATTGCCTTTACTAGGGGGACTCGTGCTTTCAATAATCAATCCTTGTCCACAAGTATGCCATGTTCCAATGGAGTACATAAGCAGAAACCTGATGCCTGCGATGGTCTGGGGACATTTTCTACTGCAATTGCTAGCTCTAGTCAGGTTTCTTTGTTGCACAGTGACGTTGAAAAGAAGCTGGTTCCTAGTGAAGAAAGCAACACAAGTCGAGACAAAAGCAAACTGGAAACTGTAGAACCTATTAAAAAGGATTCAAGCACAGATGGCGGAACTATTTTGAACAGTTCCTCCATGTCTGTACTTTCTTTTAATTCACCTATAAACAGGCAACATGGTCAACCTACACCCAAGGACCAGAGTAGAGATGCCAGCATGCCACCCGGTACCAATGACTCAATTGATCAATCCCTAAAGTCTTGTGGACCTGATTTAGACAAAGATACCGACAAATCTACGGATGGAAAAATTGAAAATATATGCTCTGAAATTTTTTCAATGAGCATTGATAGACCTCAACAGTTGCAGAATGGCTATGATGAGCACATTGGAGAAACATTGACATCTCAAACCTCTGGAAATTCTTCATTACCAATTGTTGAGGTTTATGCCTCAAATAGTCGGTCTCAGATGAAATTGGAAATGCAGACGCACGCTTCACAAGTTGATTCGCTTGAGATGGAAGATAATCTATTATCGTTTGATAAACGAAGACTTAAGGATCCCGAGTATGTTTCTAACGGAAACCAGAGACCAGATTTTTCTCGTTCTTTTCATCTTTCACAGCATTCTAATATTCATTCTCCACCGCATAATAATGCTGATGCTTCAGTCAGGGTCAATGTGGATGGGCAAATTGTATATACAAAAGACAATTTGATAGTTTCAGCTTCTAGTCATCCTGTTATTTCAAATGGACATCACGAGAATGAACTCAGTACATCTGAGTTAGTGAATGGCGTCGAATATACTTATATGTTTCCAAGTAATGAGAACAAAAGTTCACTTCTGGGAAGATTTGAAGGTGAAGCAGCCAGTCATAGTCATCCTGTTGCCGCTGATGAGGGGGAAAGCAGCATAATATCAAATATTTTGTCTATGGACTCTTACTCATGGGATGAGTCATTAACTTCACCTCAGCACCTGGCTAAATTGTTTGGTGAAACTGATGAAAGACAAGGGTCTTTTGGAGTACCTAGTTCACGGAAAATCCTGAATAGCAATCAATCAAGGTTTTCTTTTGCTAGAGAAGAACCTATGAGCCGAGCATCGGACTTTGGACCAACTATCAATCATGTCGAGCAAGCCCTTAAGGACCGCTCTTTTGGCAATGAATTCACCAACATCAACAGCTTTCATATTGGGAAGTTTGGTTCTCACAATAGGTTATCTCAATATAAGGGTGTGGAGTCAGATAATTTGGCCAGCAGTCATTCTTACATCTCTTCTAACAAGCTTCCAGGTGAGTTGCAATTTATTCAAATTATATGGCTAAGTGAAGTTTATATTGTAGCTGATTGTTGATCGAAGTTTATTCTTTGTTGACTTGCACTTGGTTGTAACTTTCTTCTGATTTCTTGGATATATTAGTAAACTTGTCATGGAAGTTGACCCTTATGTAGGATATCTGTGCAACTTAATTCTTTCTTAATCCTCTGTTTGTTCTTGTGCCTCATACGAGAAACTTAGGGGTACTTTCAGTTTGTGTTTTACATCACATGGAGGTTATTTCAAGTTTCTTTTTATATATTACATTTTAGTTGATGGGCCTATCTCCATTTCATGTTATCTTTTACCAACCTGCATTTCTTGATGGTTTTGATTCTGAATGGTGTATTGTGTACTGGACAGCTTTCCTTGTTTGGAATTAGAGCTTTTATTTTATCAAGTTATTTTGAAGAAGCTAAATGTTTTTTCCTAATGCCTTTTAACAGTTTCAAGATCTCAAGTTTCTGCACCCCCGGGCTTCTCAGTGCCTAGTAGGGCCCCACCCCCTGGTTTTATTTCTCATGAGAGGACAGAGCAGATTTTTGACCCGCCCTCTGGTCAGTTAATTTATGCCAAGCACTTTCTTGTTTTGGGCTTCTATTTCATGTTAAAAATCTTGTGTTTGATTATGAATTATCATTTTTTTATGTGCTTGTGCAGGAAATTATATGCCTGATGCTTCGCTTTTGCCAAGAAATCAGTATCAGGCACCCCCAAGTGGTGATTCTATTAGTAATGGCGAAATTGAGTTTTTGGATCCTGCAATTTTGGCAGTTGGCAAAGGGATGCTTCCTGGTAGCCTCAACATCTCAAGCTTGGATACCAGATTAAGTTATTCTCCACAGTTTAGTACACTTGAAGACTCAAAATTCCAGTCCTTGTTACAAAGATCAGTTCCTACGCATCAAAACCAGAGATATACTGACCTTGTTGACAGTTTTTCTCCCCTCGGTGACCCTTACGGAGTTCCTTCTAGGGTAATGGAGCAAACTCTAGCCAACAACCTGTCCCCATTTTCCCAGTTCACTCTTCCTCACCCTAGAAATGCTATAACATCCAATGGCCAATGGGATGGGTGGAATTCGGTGCAGGGCGAGAATAATTTAGGTATGGCAGAGTTACTCAGGAATGAGAGATTGGGATTTCCTAAGTACTACAATGGTTATGAAGATTCAAAGATCCGCATGCCAAATTCTGGAAATCTGTATAATTGGGCAAATGGGATTTAAATTTGGTTGAAGATACTTATTTGGCACAGTTTGAACTGATTATATGGTGAAATAGGAAGATCATGTGTGACTTAGAGAATACCTGCTTTAAGGATTTCAATGTTTGGCAGTCGGATGACCTGATTACTTGTATCGACTAAACAGACTGAGGCCTTGAACGCCAGAAATGATAGCATTTCAAGGACATGAGAGTGATTCACAAGTAGTCTGACTGGGCTGCTTTTAAGTTGGTGGGGGGATCAAGCCCTTTCAAATAGGGAGTCCCAAACCAACAGGTAAAATATTGGCTCTCTTTTACATGGTAAATGTTATTGAATAGTTTACGAGGCTGTTGTGCATGTATATCATGGGGAAATAATAAGTGAAGTAGATTACTTAAAGTAGATCAGGGGCTAAATGGTCGCTTCTCGTGTTTATCAGTAGAAAAGACGAAGTTATTAATATATCTGAGAAAAAGAAGGAATAGTGAGTTTGTTGTACCATTATTCACTTCCTTTCCCCTAAGCAAACTTCTGTTGATAGTTATATTAAACTTTGCAGAGATTCCTCTTCAACTGATTTTTTCCCCTTGTCCCACTGTATCTCTCCACTCTTGGGAAGATTAAAGAATCGTAATAAACCCTGCGATCCTAATCCTTTTATACTAGAAAACTGCAGTACACCTCACCTCTCCCTTGTGCATTACTCCTATTGTGCATTTCAATTTCCATGAAACTTATGGAACAAAAGAGTTTTGAGACGTTAATCTGGACAGGAATAGACATTTTTGTTTGAAATATGTGCTCATTTTGTTCATAGCCTTTCTTTTTCCACCCATTTTCAGGTAAAAGGAGCTTGAGATTCAGGCTTAATGTGATGGCAACACAAGGAATGTTGTGCGATGAAATCAGAAGGTGAACTTTTCTTTCGTAATGCTAAAGCTTGTTAGTTTGTTTGTGAAGTTGTGAAACTACAGAGGTGATTGGAAATATTTTCTTCACAATGACGAAAATTGATTTGTGTAGGCAAGTTCCGGAAATGGAATTATGGTTATATAGTATATTTGCTTATTTACTTGAGAATGTACTCGAGAAAATGAGGTTTTTTTTTTTTTTTTCAAAAAAAAATCAATGAATACATGCTAGTGTCAAGTAAACCTAGTGTTTTTGCCCGACAAATTGAAAAATTTGTAGCCGCATCAATGTATACATGTTGTCTTCCTACATGGCTTCACCCTCCAGAATTTTTTACTTGTCAAAAAAAACTGTGTCAATATCCAGAATTGGAAAGGGTTTTATTTGGTGAGTATATAATCACCGTTTTCTTTGTGTTCAAATGTTCTGTTAGTGTGCTTTGAATTGACAAATAACATAAGCGAAGGTTGATGTATTAACTAATGAAAGGTTAAGGAAAAATGCAATGAACAAAATATAAATGTGACAGTGAGTTATGGTTTGCACTTTAGTACCTTTTAACTCTCAATATTTTAAAGAATAAAAAATCTAAGTGACTATAACAATTCATATACACGAAGAAAATATGAAGAACATTTGCATCTTTTCTACTCGCTCGCTGCCCTCGCATCCCAACACTCGAGCTAGCTCATTGCTCCTCTAGCACCCTCTTACCACATCAGCCCATCCTCACGCGTCCCGTCCCAAGTCCCGCTTCCCATCCTCCGACCCCAACCACACCCAACCTCCTGCACTAGCTTTATTTCTGGTTTCTTAGCCTTTTTTCTTCTCTGCTTCTTTCTCTTCTATAGTTCTTTTCGTTCTCCTTTGCATTTTCTCCTTTTAATTTCAACTCAACGGAACATTCTTTACAACAAAAAAGACTATCCAAACGTGTACAATTTTCCTTTTCTAGAGGATAACATGTGGGCCATAGATGTCAATTCATTAATCTTTATTGGCACATGAAGAAGATTCCTACAATTTGCCTAGTTTAGCACAAGACAAGGAAAGACATTGATTCGACAGTACAATGATACCAAATCAACCCATAAATACTACCTTAGATTTGATGCTTTTTCTTTTCATATATCTCATACACGTGTATATATATTGGAAAATGATTTCATCTATATCGTAACTTATTCTCGACCATTTTGAAAAAAAAATTATAAATAGATAATAATGAATAAGTGAATAATATTTGTGAATCAACTGGAAATGAAGTTTGACCATTTATAAATTTTGTCAAATTGGTTAATATAAATTTTAAGCACCTATGCCAATCAAAAATAAATAATAATAAATAAAATTGTCTTCTAGCAATCAATTGGGCTTTTATATCATGAGTTTAAACCATGAATTTTGAGGAGGATTAAATTGAAAAGAAAACGGGATTTTGATTTTTTGCTCCTTCAAACTGAATCCTTGTCGAGTTAGATTAGAAACAATATGAATAATACCAAATTGCTCCATCAATCTGTTTTCTAGCAATGTAAAAGAATAAAAATCAATCCTACTTCTGCACATTAACATTTCAACCAGGCTAAGAGATTGTGGGTATTGAGAGATGTCTGTAGACAGTTGTGGGATATGATGAACGAATGCCGAGATTCCACGGGAGTTTTCATGACAAAGCAGAAGTTGAGAGAGCAGTTGTAGCCAGTGATGAGAATCCTGATGATGCTGCAGCAGAAAACATCGCCAATGGGGTGGCTCGACTGTCCACTCGCCGCCCCCAGTCTGGTAGTCCTTGTGAAACTTCAATTCTATTCTCCGCCAGCCTTTCCTGCCAAATTATCCATAATCTTAGACATGTCGTGTGGCATGTTTGTCAAAAAGATGCTGGATAACAAAGAAGCTCAAATCGTCGACTCTTATCCAATACTACATTAATGTCGTGTGCATGTTTGGCAAAAGATGCTGGATAACAAAGAAGCTCAAATCGTCGACTCTTATCCAATACTACATTAAAAGATCAGCAAACCACACTACAGCTTCAAGGATCTGGTCACAATGACCTCACTTGCTCTGAATTTGATCTTATTTCCTCAGTTTCTCAACCACAATTAAGAAATCAAGATTTAGAAGTTATTACTCCAAAATGTTAAACACGGATCACTCTGATCATGCAAGTGAATTGAAAGTTGGATCACCTGAATTATTAGAGGTTTTTATAGCCGGTAAATGAAGTAAAAAAGGTGCATGGTGCAGTTGTCAAATGGAGCATTGCAAGCCTATAAATCTTAACACAGTCGACAAATTTACCTCGTAGAAGGAAATAAATTTAGGATTTAGACCAACCAAAGATGTAGGGTACTCTGATGTTAACGGTAGTCCCTTAAGAGGTGGATCCAACTGTAGCTGCAAGAACAAATAGAGAATGTTTTATCAACAACTTTCCTGATGATCAATGGAGGAACGAGTATATAGACATAATTCAATTTATTCTCGTACGTACCTTCGATTTTCTTGCATTTTGAACATCATAAGGTTGGAACTGAAGCAATGCCAAACTTTCATTCTCCTTCGGTGAAGAGGTTGAAATCCCCAAGTTGAGGTCGAGATAGTGTTGGCTACCTGCGTATTTTGTATCGTATAAAGAACACTCTTTATAAGATAAAATGCAAACCCAAAAAAACACAGAATACCTTCAATCCTTGGTTCTGATACATCGTATTTAGTCGACTCAAAGTTGGTGACAGCATCCCTTCCGTTACACTGGATGGCCGCCTCGTCGTAAGCCCTATGTTGCGTAAAATCGAAAACTAACTTAGAATCAGAAATGAGTGTAATTTATGATCATTAGGACCTTGATATATACCTGCAGTTTAAGCATTGCAATCCCCACCATAAAAATCCAATTCCCATTTATTTCTTGTTTCAAGTTTTGAATTATTAGTTCATAATTATATCGTCTCGACTCATTCACTCTAGAGGTTCAACACAAATTCTTACCTTTTGCCATGTAACTGCTCCATTCGAGCTTCCCATCGACCACATTTGTGCTGTGTCACTCCTCTGTACTTGGAACTCCCTCTCGTGCAGCGACGTCGCAATATATGCACAAATTCCTCTTTACTCAGACTCTTCATCTGCACCATTAACCAAAAGAAGCAAACAATATGAATAAGATCGTCGTTCAGTTATTTCCGCGCGAATTACGCATATTTCCATTAATTATCATAAAGTTCGACAACCTTTCGAGGGACGGGAGTCGACTGACTAATAAGGAACTCAACTTCTTGATATAGTTTACCTGATTAATTTCATCCTCATAATCACTAAGATTGAAATTAATATCGGCATCAACACCCCGGAACTTGATTGCAGCTCTATCATATACTCTATAACCATAAATAAAAATTAAATTCATAGAACGATATCAGTAATATAATTAAGAAAAAAATAATCCATAATTTACCTGGCTGCAGCAAGAGCAGTGTCAAATCCACCTAAAACAAGTCCAACAACACCAAATCAATATTTATTTACCAAAAGTAGAAATTAAATAAAAGAATCTTAAAAAATTACCTAAATAAATCTGTTTCCCACAATCCCTGCACCCAACATACAAATTAATATATAAAGTTTAAAATAATAAACTTAGATCAATTCGATGTTAGATTACCAAATATGAGATTCCCATCTGCCAGTTCTTCTATAAAAAGTGACCCCTCTATACTGTGAGCTCCGGGAAGGTGGGCCTCTCCTCCTACTTTTCTTGGGCTTTTCATGTTGAGCCAATTTTCTTGGAACAACTCGTTGATCAATCCAGTTTCCATTGCCATTATTGTTACGGCTCCCCACGTTTAACTCGCATAGTCCACTCACCGGGAAGAGCTCTCGAGTCACCGGCTCCGATTCAGTCAAATAACGATCTTTCTCGACTGGGTCATTTTTATTGAGGATGCCGAAGTTTAATGTATAAGAGTTTTCAGGGGAGGCGCGTGTGGACCACGTGCCTTTGTAGCTGGACCCTTCTTCCCAATTTACAACCATTGAAGTCGTCGTTACAGGGGATTCATCTTCCTCAAAATTCGAACCTATGCTCAGATTAAGATCAAACATCTCTCTTTCTATGCTTATATATACTCTGTTTGACAACAATTAACTTAAAGGGTTGATCGGAACTAAAATTGTTGGTATTTCACGACAGAATGATCCCAGAAAAATAAACACACGATAGAATGATCACAGTGTTCTATGTTTATACATAGAGACAGAAAGAGAGAGAATTTATGGAGTGCATTGTGAAAAGGAAGCATAAAATCATCGACCAATATGAGATGCCGTTTTTTACACAGTGAAAAAAGAGATGTTGGAAAAAATAAATAAATTGTATGGCTGAATTTGACATAAATTTTGAGTGGGACATGTTCATTTATTTTGGAAGATCAAAATTTATTTGTGTTATCCTCCGGTAAAACATCGAAATCGTATATTTACTTGCCAAAAACGATGTCCTGGTGAATGAATAATTGAAGCTCAAAGTGATGTATTAAAAGATGTTGTGTTGGAGGGAAATTTGTTTAAAATTATCTCACATAGAAAAATAGCTAAGAGAATGTCCACTTTAAATGTGATTACACTTTAAAAGAGTATAATCATGAATTTGTGTGCGGACGCGACCTGCATGAATGGACCAAAATTTGGCTCTTAAAAAGGCTCACGTTTTGCATTTATTTTATTATTTTTCCAAAAACAAAAACATCCAATTTTTTTAACTCTTGAAATTCATGTGATTATGTTTCAAATTCTTTTAACCCTTGAAACTCACGTGATTATGTCTGTGTTAATGGAGAGATTAATAGTCGGATTAATAGTGGTTAATTGCATAACTTCGGCTTGTTAATTCTCTATTATAATCTATTTATTTAGTCATCTTCTTCCCTTACAAACGCATATAAAAATTTCTCGTCTGCATAAGTAATTTTCACTTTCTGTCAAAGTCTTGGTGGTGTTACCGTTCAGTTAAGTTAGTTCGTCGGAGTAGCATCTGCAGTGCTCGGAATTTTTCGTTATATCTGAGAAATAGACGCTCGAACTAAACTTTAAGCACCTACGGTGAGGGGACGAATCCGTTTTAAGGAAATTGTGTTCACACAGGTTTCGGTCTCAAAGTTCATTTGGTGTTTTTGTTATTTCCTGCAATTTGGTTTACTTGTTCTTTTTTATAATATAATTATTTATTCTATAATATTTTTGCTAACAAGAGAGAATAGAGACGAAATTTTCTTGTACTATACTAAGAAGATGGACGTAAAGATGAACATTTATCAGAGAGAGAGAGTCATAAATAAATATTTACTTTTAAGTTTTGTCTTGTAATGATATGTAAAATGGAGAATTATAATTTAGAGTTGATTTTTCAAGAAGTGATTTTTATGAATGCTGTTTGGTTATATTTTACGAAAAAGATAAAGAGAAATCAATTGAAAATAAGTATGGAGAAAAAATTAATTTCAAATAAGGATTAAGTATTTTTCGAGTCCGCTCTTAATAATAGTCTTCCATTAAAAGTGACCGATAATTTGACCAACTCAACCAACCTCACGATTTGTGTGAGTTGGAAAAGTTAAGGTTCATTGGTGAACAATATTTCGTTTAAGAAATTCACCGGCAAGTTTTTGGTTAACTATATCATTCCAAATTGAATTTACCTAAATTGGATATGCATTCGGTGCTTGATTTGATAAGATTTTTTTTTTTTTTTATTTTTTTTTTAAATGTGTAGTTAAAAGGTATAAAAACGTGAAAAATGAATATTAAAGTTTTGGATTTTAAGTGGACTCCGAATTGTTGAACTGCTCAAACTTGTTGTCTGTTTCATAAGAAACGAACAAGTAATGGGACAAGTGAACAAAAAAGGAAAAATAAGAAAGGAAACGGAAAAGGACAAACTGGGGATTGATCTGTATCCTAGAATGGGAGTTCCCGTCTGTAGGATTAATTATGTGTCTTTAATTTTTTTTATTTCTCTTATTTTTTCCCTTTTTCGAAACCAGCCAATCAAAAATCACCAATTACAATGTTTATTATTATTATTATTATTATTATTATTATTATTATTATTATTATTATTATTATTATTATTTATTTTCTTTCTTGTGTGCGCGTGTTTTTGTATTTGCAATTATATGCGTTGGACAACCAAAACTTGTCCAAGTTATGTACAGATTAATACAAACTGAGAATTGAATGGTTGGATCCAAGTTATGAAATTGAAGAAAAGATGTTATACTTTACCGAGTTGTTAAGGCTTTAGTAGCTCACATGTTAAATCATGACTTGCCTTGTGTAAGACAAACTTAATGGTGCTTTATAGTCGAGTTTTGTTGACCGAAGAAATCAGCAGTTCACATGAATCTGTAATTAAAGAAAAACAATGTGAGAATGCATGGCAAATAAAAGGAAAGGTAAAAGCATGTTAACACGACACAACTCGTCCCCTAGTTTTAATAGCACGTAACACTTCACTTTTTAAGAGTTTTAAGTTTAAGATCTAATTAGCATAAAAAAATTCATCCGTCGTGATATATAAAATGTTACCTCGTATAATTTATACGCAAAATCATTTTTCCCTAAATGAATAATCAAAGATTAATTATAATTTCAATTTTGTTATTATCAATCTTTTGAGGGGTCCAACAATATATTTCTTTTTCAAGTATCAATGATAAATCCAACAAGATAATAATTGAAAATTATATTTCTCGACACGATTTTGTCGGACTTGGCTATTCTTAAATAAAACACGAGTTTAAATCATCGAAAGTTGCTGAAAAAAGAATAATATTTACTACGTTACTTTATTTAATTTTGTACTTTAGGAAGTCACATTTTTTGACTTTAAGCCGTACTAATCCAATAAAATCAATCTCACACTTCGGTGGATCCTCGTGCGTGAATCATGTGAACTTCAATACTAAGCTTTATATTATTAAAAGTTAACCAAATCATTGCGATAACATTTGCAATGCAATGAATTACGTGGGTAATTTTCTCGTTTTAAATTGTTACTATAGTTACCTAATCAAATTATTTGAACATATTATCCTATTCAGAGGTATGAAAATTTTATCGATGCCGCATATACGTAAAACAAAAATATTTAGAATCTCTGGTAAATCATTACATGTCTATCATAGAAACGTGTGGGTTCAAATTTATAGAATTCGAGCCAAATTGGAAAACAAAATCTAACTTTACAAAGAGTTGAATATCAATTTGTCTCATTTTAATGATGGAGAACCAACTTGCTATTATTCCAATAGATCGATGACAAAATTCGAAACTTTTCATATGTATATTTAAAGAGAAGGGCCGGGGGGGAGGGTGGGGTGCTTTCTTCTTAACGTAATTGTTTAACCTTAAACTTACCTTTTACTCCTACGTTTGCTTTCCAAATCCAGTAACCTCAACTACCCGGCATCCAATCAATTCACGACACCTTTGATTGTGACCCGACCCGTGACCACCTACGCTAAAATGCTATCTTTTTGGGTCTATCCTCCACCAAGTACTGACTCACCTGCGACGTTCACTTCTCCACCAATATTTGGAACATCAACGGTTAGGATACATGGGTTCGGTGTTATCAATCAATCCCATCCTGTACTTCAAAAAATATTGTGACTTAGATGACAAGATTGTTATCGCTTGGTCACGTGTAGTTTTGGACGCAAGTTGTGAACAAAGACGAAAGTTCTCTTGAAGCTAAAAATTTAAAAGCTAATAACAAAAATGAGTTAGCGAGTCAAAATGATACGAACACCTATCGCGGAGAAATACACATGCAATTAATCAATAGTAAGCCCTTGTTTGGTTTTCTTAAAAGTCAAGATTTTTAATAAAAATTAATGAATATGAGATTGAAAAGTTACGGGTTCGATTAACTTTTACTTAGATTATTATTAACTTTTCTAGCTAAGCCCCATTTGGTCCTCATACCCCAATTAAATTATAATTTATTTTTCTTTTCATTCCTATTAATCATATATTTTTCAAGAAAATAATATTATACGTGAATTTAAAAATTTTCATTCTTTTTTAGTTACACGTTCTCCAAAAAATTATTACTCATCTCGTTATAATGTTTAATAATGGGAGCCAAACAGGCGTTAAATCTTGATCCCCACAACTAAAACATGAACCATAAAACAAAAAGAAATTGAATGATGGGATATTGGCAAAATGGTTTCCCACTCGAAAGTTTGAACATAAAGGCAATAATTGAAGAGAGATAGAAAATATAATACTTAAAAAAGAATATAATACTTAAAAAAGAAAATATCTTTGTAAAAAGGAAAGGTTATCTAAAAGTCATCATAGTACGAGTGGAGCTGAAGCATCCACGTCCCCTCCTCCCTAAGACTAACCTCGTACTGTACCCCCTACCCTAGCGAAATTCAAATTGTACCTTCCTTGAACTATGCATATGTAATTGACTTTATCTTTACGTAACAATTCGCAGCATTCTTTAGCATGAATTTCGGATTAAAAAATTTACTTGAAATAATGAATTTCAAGATTTTTTCATGGTTGAATCATCTTGCATTACAAAGTTCCAAAATCTGCATTTCTTGTCCTCCAATGGTCCCAATCCCGATCACAATGGAAGGTGATTATTATCCACAATTTAAGTGTTAATTTTTGTGAGATTTCATGTCCAAAATATGATTCTAAGAACTTTTCAATTTTTGTATGTATTTTCATACGAATTTTCACTATTTTCATTCCATCTCATTCCAATCAATAATCATTGGAGGTTGTATGAGAGTTAATGATGGTTATAGGGAGTTTTATGTTTGAACTTCAAATTCAAACCATTCCCTCCAACCTTTTTTAATAACTTGTGGGTCGGATCATCCCACATGTACGACCCATGATCCGTATTTTTCTAACACCTCTTACTCGCACATGATGGGCTTGATCCGAACCACAAGGGACAACGAATGTCACATGTTAGATCTTTCTCAAGATCTATTACGTAAAAATTCATACGACAAATAGATCGTGCGACCAGCGAGTAATATTAGAGTTCACAGTACTATAAACCCGTTAGAGATATATAGTAGCTCTACTAGAGGAACATCATATCTCGCTATACCCCAAACTCATTTTTCAACATTAATTCAAGTATTTTCGATCCCTCGAATAATTATGGAACATATTTAAACTCTACACCATATCATTATATTCACTATTATGTTCTATACCCTAAATGGTTAAACACAATTGTCCGGCCAGTGAATACAAATAAAAACGTTGGTCAAAATAGTTTTCCTTTCCTACTTGAATCCTCCAACTTTAAATCACCTGTTTTCCTAGACATATCCCATCAAACCAAATTAATCATAGNATTGTCCGGCCAGTGAATACAAATAAAAACGTTGGTCAAAATAGTTTTCCTTTCCTACTTGAATCCTCCAACTTTAAATCACCTGTTTTCCTAGACATATCCCATCAAACCAAATTAATCATAGTTATTGGCAACATGCTAAAGTAGCAACACGGAAATAAAATCTCAAGAAACAGATAAAAGTCATAAGGGTATATATGAGGTTATATAAACCTCAAGGTCTCACACAATGAGGAAGCAGTGATCCATTCAATTTTCTCTCATTCTTAGGGCATATGCCATATCCTTTATAAACAAATAATACCGTACAGATCGTAGTTCAGGTATCCCCCGATACCTAACTTGAGTTCTCCTTATGTTCATTCCTCAAGACAATCTCAAATCGAGAGCTCAATCTGGCTACTAAACAGGTTAAATGGATAACAAATCCATTTTGATTACTTTTTGTAATCTCATCTTAATATCTTATCAAGACGATCGGATCACGTACACAATATGATCGCTTTGTCTCATCTCAGCATACCCCAAAGTATGTGAGGCGATTGTTCGTGTGAGTGAACCAATCTCCCTTGTTTGACATACTTTATATGTGCATACAAAATATTATCTTGTAATCTTAAGAATAAATTACGCACGAACTCAAAATTGTTCATCTATGGGCACATAAAACCATTCAAGAGTTTTCTGATACACTAACTATCATATTCAACGTAATTTTGGAGATTCGACATTATCGACAAGTACATCTCTAAACATATTTAGAGTATGATGATTATGGGCCATCATTTACGTAGATATATTGCAAAGACACTTTCTTTGCTAATGTCTCTTATAGAAATACTATCGAGTGTTTGATTTCATCATGATATTTGAGATCCTC
>CAIGRP010111351.1:0-15156 GCA_903798385.1 Fraxinus cuspidata
AGTAGGAATGATAGGAGCATCATCTCTGAGTGAAGCAGTATATTTGACATAATAATCAAATTTTCCAAAGGGTTCTTCAAGTAATCCGACTTTTGGATCATTTTTATAAAAAACTTTTTGTAACTTTCTTTGACTGCTTCGCTTTGCCTTTCTCCGAGAAATATCATCATCAATCTCTGCTACTAAGCAACTAGAACAATTGCAAACATCCCAGAAAATGTCCAGTATTATCTGTTCTGTTGTACACTGGCATTCCATTTGTATCAAAAGCATAGATAGGAATTTCTTCGTTTGTATATGAAATTTTAAAACTTGTTTCTTAGTTTTAAAATTGATTATAGTTAATCTCTTAAATATGATATATTAGAAAACGGTCCACTTCTGGCTGAATGTCCGACAATCCACAGCGGTCATTTACTTCTTAAGTCTGATTCCATTTTTACCCTTCATTTACCTTATTTTACAAAGTTTTGCAAAGAGAACATGATCGAAATTTACATAGATATGTTGGCAAATGCATTGCAATGTCGGTCAGAGACTTGGGCCGAATTGTCAAATGGGACCTAAACAAACAAAAAAGGGATTTTTTTTTTTGGATTGCCGAATGAAAAATTCCGAGAGAATACAATAACATTTTAAAAAATAACTTGCAAGTTCGTATTTATCATGCACAAAATATAAAAAGATATTTGAACTTATCATTGAGAACTTATAACAAATTTAAAACATAAAAATAAAAAAGAAAAATATTTCGTTGGAGATATCAATAGTTGCTACCTACGACTGAAGCGGCTTTGGTGGTTGTAGGGAAGGCAACGAGGTGGGTATGGGACAGGTCGGTCATTCACCCCCCCGTCCCATCGGGTATTTTTGTTACCTTACCCCATCCTCTTATCCGTTTAAAGCGGGATGGGGTCCCTTGCCCATTTATTTTTTCTTTTAATTTTTTATTTATTTTATTTTTTGCTTTTTTAGTTGTTATAAATGCATTGTTAAAACTAATGCATAACTTCGATTGAATTTATAAACCAATTATAAATTGTATACAAACGGAGGCTAAGATAAGCAGTAAGCACATAATTTTGCCACAAGTATTTCGCTAGTACAAAAAGTACAAAGTAATTTACACTCCATACCCTTTCCAACTAAAATGGAATTCACTCGAATTGCAAAAGAATACATCAACAAACGGCCGTTTCAGTACTACAAAAAGATCGTCCATACTATATACACCACACAATAAATATAATGGGAAAATGTCTGATGAAAATCTCTAAACAATGTATTAACTCTATTTGGCAGTTGAGTTACTAAAACCTTAGCTTAGCTACTATTTGTTAGACCACTGGAACTCTATTTCCAAATTCCTTGAAGGTCCACTTTTGCTTTCGGGCAACAGAGCGTACTCCCCAGCAACTGCCCCCAACATTACTACACGGTCTATTTGAATGGTTACCTTTCCGAATGAGCTCTGCCATTGTGAAAAAGAATCGGTTAGTGGGGGAAGCAACGTAAAGATATTATACACAAGAAACCATGCAGAACTCATTTACCTTCCCCATTTTGCTCTTGTTCTTGCATGAAATGTGAAGCTTCTGGCCTTTAGGAGGACTCTCGAAGGACCATGCAAAACTCTCATCCCACTCTGGGTTGGGACCAGTTGATATAACCTGGAAGCAAACAAACAGATGCATGTTAGAGGGTGAGACAAATTGCCCACCGTTCCACCATCCAAAAATTGCTTATACAACAGTTTGGTGATTTGAGGAAAGAAAATCCACGGTGCCAATTAAACCCTAGTATGGGAAACATATTATTGTCAGTCCATTTAGTTCCTATTATGGAAGTGTGATTGATGGTTTAAAATTATCTTGGCGTGACCCCTCCATCAATTTCAAGAATAGGATATTGCTATTTGCTAGAGATAGATGCCCAGTATTATAAAATTTGAAATCCCGTATAGTTGATTGGAACCAACCTACAGCTAGTCGAACATCTGTGAGCATGGTCATTTCCTTCCATGTCTTTGTTTCATGCCATCGAAGAACTACTTTTTCCTTATTTTTTTTATAAATAACTAATTGTTTGCCATTATCTTGAGATAGTTTGACCTTTACAATCAAATAACTTTGTATACAAGTGTTCAGAGTGTAAAGGTGATGATGCCCAGTGCACAGATTCAAACAGAAAATATCTATAGGAGTAGGCATCAAGACAACCGTCATGTAGGATAAAAGTAGTGATTCTAAATAGCAAAGCACAGAAGGTTTAGGTTTAAAACAAAGGGCCCAATATCCAAAAACAAAAAATTCTACTAATTTCTTAGCACAAACCCCTGAGCCGTTCAACCTTTCCCACCTCAATTCTTTTGGGCCTCTTGGTTTTCTATAATGTTAGCTCAGTGTAGCAATGCGAAGCTACGCCATAACTTGGTTGGGACTGCAATCCAGCAAGTCATGAAGAACTTGTAATTTTACTAAGACATTAGTCATGATTAAACCGTTATAGATTTTATATCAGAAAGATGGAGCAAGTGTAATTTTCTACTGGAAAGTACTGATGCTAGGAACCCTCTTGTTGATAACTCCTAAACCCTTAAATTTTGTCTTCAACACAGGAATCCAAACCCGTGCCTGGGTGGGATTGTGCATGGTTTGTCAGAGAGGAGACGGAAGCATGCATTTAGCACCTACGAAAACCTAGTCTGATTCACCTAGTCTAATTCAAGCCTCCGCAAGGTCCCCTGATCAGATTTTCTGTAGCACACAATTTATGCATATTTGTAAAAACTTGGACAAATAACCATGAGAAAAATGTTTTGAAGATAGATGCAAGCTTTGTACCTTAGTTTGACGAGGAGGAGTATTTCCAAGGGTAAGCTTGCAATATACGCTGGGGTTCCCAACAGACTGCCTCATATTATTCCCTCGCTTGATTATCACCACCAGTGTACCTGGCAAACATTGCAATAAGAATTCTGCCTTCTCCTGAAACCGAGGTGNAGGGTAAGCTTGCAATATACGCTGGGGTTCCCAACAGACTGCCTCATATTATTCCCTCGCTTGATTATCACCACCAGTGTACCTGGCAAACATTGCAATAAGAATTCTGCCTTCTCCTGAAACCGAGGTGGGCCTGATTGGATTAGGTATTGCAACAGGGGAATCGCATCAGCTGCAGCAATTGATTGTGCCCGAGAAACTTCAGCTGGACAAGCCGACCAAGCTTGCCTGAGAAGAAATAGTGCATCCAATGCAGCTTCTTGAGATGCCTCTGATCCAGTCTTAAGGGAGGTTACCAAATGTGGAATACTTAGTGTTGCAGGTTCTGTAGCTCTTAAACGGGGAAAATTTCCAAAGAGTGCATTCAGAGACTTCAGGTACTCCTCATTTACTGTGCCAGTGGCCCACAAGTCTTTTTCGATTGCGGCTACAAGTATAGAAAATTGTTCATTGAATCATTATATTAAAATTGGATGCAAAAGAATAAATTCACAGTTAAAAGAGATTGAGGACAGTAGCAATTCAACAACCAAAAGAAAAGGCACAGCGACTGAATATTTAACAGCCAAATGCATTTTATTTTGTCAATGATAATGTGGCGCAGTACGTGGAGCAAATATATATTTTGCTGCTAAATATTTTATACAACAAAGAAATTTTACTGAAAAATATGAAGCAACAAAGAGGATACAATATCCTCTAGAGGAGAAGCAAACAAACAAGAATTTCACACCATACTCTTTATCTAATAAAAGACGCTAATGAAAATTATGTGTATCATCATCACAATAAATGATGGACAATGTTAGGTTAGATAACAGTATTCAAGTAACGTGGCATCAAAAGCCGACATTTTGCAAGACAGGGCGTGTCAATTTAGCTATGCTCTTCGAGCAATCAGAACTTATTAAGCTCAGAATGATTAAGTAAAATGGTAGGGAGAGTTTACCAGTAATAGCTCTAACAGTTTCACTTGAGGCATACTCTTGAATGGTATTGTTAGAGAAGAGAAGTTTAATAAACATGGCCGCCTGCACTGATGTTTCTGGATCACTAGAACCAATCAGGTCGAGCACAACCTGAACACCGCCAGCTTCTGCAACGGCTCTTTTATTTGATCGGCTGTACATAACAAGGTTCTGTAAAGCGCATATGGATACTACTTTCATTTCTTCTGTAGGCTGATCCTCCAGCAGATTCACCAATGCCCTGCAGGCAGAAACAGCGTCTGCTGTCCGAGCAAGGGCCTCATTCTGGAATAAGTCGCCAAGAGCAAGAGTAGCCAGTAGCCTCGCTTGTTGACCTTGCGTTTGTGGATCTAAGAGATATTGTGACAATGGCACAATCGCAGACTTGGTTGCTTTGGAATCCCTGATTTTCACATTGTTTAATAACACCTCCAGTAATCTTGCAGCTGTTTCCTCACACTGATGACATCTTAGAAGTTCTAAAAGCACTTCAATTGCTCCACTTTCAGCCATTGCTTCGGCACTGGTAGAGTCATCAGTCTCCAGCACCAGAAGAGCATTAAGTGCTCCAGTAACTGTGCTCTCTAAGCCTGAGCGAAGGAGCCTTACCAATACTGCCACTGGCACTTCCAAATAAAACTCAGAACTAAATTGCAGAATACTGGATAATACAGAAGCAGCAGACTCCCACAGAGCATGAGGAAGCAAAGGATCAGCTTGAAGTATGACTTTGGACAACTCACTCACACCACCCTCTTTAGCAATTTCATTTGGCCAAGTTACAGCAATACTGACAAGAGCCCTCACAGCTCTCTGCTGCAACATAGGTATACCAGAACCAAGAAGACGCACCAGAGGCCCAATTACTTGCTGTGTTACAGGGTCTTTCTGAAGATGCTCCTCCAAAAGTAGGTGGGACAGAAGCTCAGCAGCCAACTGTTGCACTGCTGAGGCAGGAGAGTCAAGCAAAGGTATGAGCGGTTCAATTTGATGAGATGTCAGGGTATAATCAGCACGACACTGTGGATGCTCTAAAATATTTACAAGAACCTGCAGAGCACTATGTTGTCCATCAGGTCCGAATTCTGGTCTTGCCAGCAAAAGAAAGAGAGGCTCAACAACTTTTGCTGCAGATGGACCCTTTGCAATGGTTGCATTATTGGTAAGTATTCTGAGCAGTTCAGCAAATGCAGCACAGAGGAAATCTGGTGCTTCATGGAGAATGTCAAGCACACTCTCAATCACCCCAGCTTTCACCATTTCCATCTTACATGCAGGCCTGTCTTTCCCTAACTTCACAAGAGCTCTCGAAATAGCCTCATTGAGCAATGAATTGTGGCCATTCAAAAGGCCTACAAGAGGGATGACTGCACCGTGTGCAGCAACTAGTTCTGCCAATTGTTCATCATCTAAGAGTTTATCTAATGCATGGACAATTGAATGGTGAGCAGGACTGTACTCGGCAACGAGGAGAGAAACTAAAGGCTCTACGCAGCGAGCAGCAGCTAGAGTAGATCGTATTCTTGTATTTCCAAAAAGAACAGCACACAACTCACTGGCATCCCCCTTAAGCTCCATCGAGTAATTTGATGAAAGAATCCTGCAAAGCACGTCAACAGCATTCATCTCAACATCTTGAACTGCAAGGGCTCTTGATGGGTTCTCACTCAGCAGCCTAACCAGTGCACCAATAGCAGCATGTTGTTCTTTCTCCAATCCAGTATTTAGAATTTCCACCAAAGGTTGAACCGCTTGCCTGGCAGATTCTGTATTCCTTATGTAATCCGCAGAAAATAGGTTTTCTAATGCTTTTGCAGCACTATACCTTGCTGTTCTTCCACCTAAACGCAAGACTGCCACAAGCTGACTGACAGCACCAAATGCAGATTCGTGTCTCCTTATCTCAGCGGTGCTAAAAAGAATGCCTAGAAGATCAGTAGCAGCCTCCTCGGTAGCATCTTGACGGCCAAGAGAAAGATATTTTGTCAACCCTTCCAAGGCCCCTGACTCTACCATCAAGAAGATCAGTAGCAGCCTCCTCGGTTGTATCTTGAGGGCCAAGAGAAAGATATTTTGTCAATCCTTCCAACGCCCCTGACTCTACCATAACAATCTGATTAGAAGGACACTCTTTAGAAAGTTGAATTAGCAGACCCAGAGCTAGAAAAGGTGCCCCAGGGCGATCTGGAATTGGTTTAAGCAAATCAACAAGGACTGGTATAGCTTTTCTAGAAGTCGCACCAACCCTAATGTCATCGACCCTAAACAATCGCTCAAGAGCAACTTGATCTGGATAACGGACCAAAGCAAACTCCTCTGACAATTCTAGAAGGTCACTAATATCAATATCAGCACAGCCAAGCAAGGAAATAAGTCCCACTGCTGCTCCTGAGTTTGCAACAGAAAGAAGAGTTCCCCTGCTACCATTACAGACAAGACTCGCCATAGCTTGTGCAGCAAAATATCTGTCTGCTGAATCCTCTGATCTCAGTAAATTAGCTAGTACTGGTATTGCTTTCATAGTTGCATGTCCACGGATGATGTCCCTGTCTTGAAATAGAATTGCTAACAATAAAGCACAAATCCAAACGTTGCTCTCCTCTTTAAAATCGCTCTGCAAAAATTGTCATTACAAGTGATAAGAAAGAGCTGGCGAATTTCATAATTAGCATCTAGTCACTCATAAGTAAGTAAATATAAGAGAAGTATGCAAATCATATGAAAATGGTTCCACAAATATCTAGAGTTTTCCTCATGGGTAGATGCACTGTGGATTGAATATGAGTATTTTGTTTAAAAAATCAGACTAAACTAAATACCTGTGTATACTGTAGAAAAGATTGAGATATTTTCTCGGTAAGAACTTCAATTGCACCAGCTTCCATGATTCCAGCTTTACATTTGTCATCACGACTAGCAAGAGCAGAAAGAAGCCATATAGCTATATTGGCACCATAGATGACTGATGTACTTCTCTCTAAGTCGCTTTCACTTCCTTCAGTGATTCTACAGATGCTTATGGTATCCTTGTCGGCCTGTTCTCCATAGTTCGAAGTATTCACAGAGGTCAGCATTCCAACAAGAGAATGAATGAGTGGAGCACATGAGTTTGACTCATTTAAATCTTCTACTACCCCTTGATGATTCACTTTTGCTGCACACACAAGAAGTGCAGTTCCTCCAATTTTCACACTAGCATTTGGTGAACTGTTTACCCTTCGTGCAATGGATGAAATGCATCCAGATGCACAGGCAACTGCATTCCCAAGAAAAATACGCTGAGCCCGGCAAAGTCGGGACAATATTTCGATAGCCTTATCCTGTACCAATGGAAGGGATTCAGCAATACATGAAACTATTGGGGTTATGCTATTAGGGAATTCAGCAAGAACTGCCCAAGCAGGTTTGACGTGCTCAGAGTCTTCAACAGATCTTGCAAGGAAAGCTAATGCATTTAATGCCTCCGAAGTGGCAACAGATCCACTGTCAGCAGCTTCAAGGAAAGTAACCAATGCAAGCACAGTCCCAGCATGATTTACACATCCAGTTAAAGAAGAATCAATCTGGCAGGAATGGAGAAGCCGAGCAATAGCAGCTGCAGCATGAGTCTTTCCAACATTTGTGCCTTCATGCAAAACTCTAGTGGCAGACAAAATAATTTCTTCAGGAATAGCTTTATCTGAGGCTTCACCATCCAAAAGAAGATTAGCCAAAGCACAAACTGCCTGCTCTGCAACTCGCAATATGGGAGAGTTGGCAAGCACCAACAGCAGAGGCAATGCATCTCTGGCAACAGCAGCCACATCACGGTTCTTTTTAACTGAGAGAAATATTGCAGCAAGGCAACGGGAAGATTCCATTAGAATGGTCTCAGATTCAACATTTAAAAGTTTCACAAGTGACCAAAGAGCCTTAACAGCAATACTAGTTTCTCGCAAGTCCTTCCTGAGTTCAAAGATTCCAGCAAGAGCTAAAGCAGACTTTGCCTGAGTTTCTTCCTTGGTAAAACTCAAGATTTTTATCATTGTCTCAACTGCATCATTTGCTGCACTACCTTCACGTAGCATATCATTCAGAGGGGCCACAGAGAGCAAACTTTTTAATGCATCTAAGACATAAACTTTAGATTCAGGTAGATCACTAGTTAATAATGCTGTGAGCTGGCTGATTGTTGCAGTATCTGACTTGTGAATTAAATGGTTTAAGGTCTTGGCAGCAATCTCCTTCCCACTGGGGCTTCCATTCTTCAGCAGCCATAACAAAGCAGGGACAGCATCAGCACTTTCAACACAAGCCCTTATATCTTCACTATGATTACAGAGATTCCCAAGGATTGATGCAGAGTCTTCTTTTGCTTTCGCAGATCCTGTCTCCAGAATTTGAACAAGAGGTGGGATGCCACCAGCAGCCGTAATAGCCCATTTACTTTCATCATTATCATTGGACAGGAGGCAAAGTAAAGCAACAGCACACTCCTGCTGCTGCTCCGATGAAAGACCAAGAAGGGATATCAAAAGCTGAATCCCCTCGCGTCCTTGTAGGGCTTGCCATAAACTTCCTTCGTTGTTGCAGAGGATGAGAAGAGATCTTATCAACTCATCCTGAACTTCATTGGTTGCCATTGTGATCAAACCAACCAGCAGACGTTTTGCATCAGAATTGGCAAGTTTGCCTGCGAGTACAGCATTCCCATACAAACTGGCAAGGGCCTCTATTGTACGCTCCTGCACCAGAAATGGTAACCGGGGTTTGAACTGCTTAACCAGTGTCTTTTCCACCTCCATTGGCTCCGATGCTCTAACATACTCTGCTTTGCTATCATATATCATCAGAGCTGAAGCCAATGCTCCTAATGTGTCAGCCACTTGTGCAGGTGATGTACATGATTCAAGGCTTTGACCAAGACTTGAGATGACGTATGACAAACCACCAGATATGTTTGCAAGAGCGCACATAGCATTCTCTTGCAAAGCTTGGGCAAACTCCCCCTGCATGAATTCTTTTGAAGGGGCAATTGTAGCATTTATTAGAACAGGTATACCACTGTAATTAGCAATATCCCGCCTGGCTTCTTTGCACTGGGCAGAAAGAGATTTCAGAGCAGCTGCAGCTTCTGCTCTAACAGAAGCTTCATTGCCAGATCCAATTAGCTTAAGGAGCTGTTTTGTAGCATCTGCAGACATGACTTTAGTACAAACAGATGCATCCTCCATCATCATGCACGCCAAGAGAAAGCATACATTTGCTTGAGTACTTGACCGTCCAGTAGTAAGCAATTTCACAAGTGTATCAACTCCTCCACCTTGTATTGTTGCAGGCCAAAATCCTTCTGTGCTGCTAGAAAGATTCCGTAAAGCTCCCGTTAATAAGTCATCAACTACATTACTAGCACTGAGTCCCTTCTCTAATTGTTCCCACAATACAGGAACAACTCCCTCTGTCGAAAATATTTTTGAGCCAACATGATCCTTAGCACCACCTTGAGAAACAGCATATATGGTCTTTGCTGCTGCAATTTGACCTTCAGCTGAATTTGACTTGAGAAGGCCAAGCAATGGAGGAATACAACCCCCAAGCAATACTTTGAGCCGTAACTCATTCTCTTTGCACAAAGAACCTAAAACACTAGCAGCCCGCAACTTTATCCCAAGGGATCCAGACCGAAGAAGAGATACAAGTACTGGAACTGCTTGAGAATGTGATCCAACTGCACTAAAAGCATTCTCACGGGTATTAATAAGCTCAAGCAATTGAACCAAGGAATTTTCTTTTTCTTGGGGAGCAGAGGAACTCTGCCGCATTTGCTCAATGCACTGGGCAACGCTTGCTAATGTCCCATCTGGGTCCTCCATACTACTCCGATCTCTGCAGGAGGAGAGAGAACAGAAAGTTCTTAGGTTTTTTATTGTCATCAAAATTAACCAAAAATTTAATCCTTGATATCAGCAAAATTGTGAAGTACAGGAATTTTTTATAAGCTTTACAAAGCGGTAGCGGACTGATATTAGTACTTTTTTTGTCAGAGTAAAAAAAGTAATATATAATGGTTGTCGAGATAGGTTATGTTAAAGCTGAAATCACTGCAGGAATTAGTAAGTCGATAGCAGGATAAAGTTAGATGCTTAACATGATAAATGACATCTCTTAATGCAAGAAAAAACAGTAAGGCCCTGAAAATCATAGAGAGAAGTAGAGTTATGTTTTTGTAATTCTATCTACTCGATTAAGCTGCCCAAGTAGCATAGTTGACACTTGCATATAGTCTCTGTTGAAGCTTGCTTACCTATCAAAATCTTGGACAATGAGGTGGAATAACAATTAGATGAAATTTTCCATCATGCAGATCTTTAGTGCTAAGTTCAAGATTATAGCTTCAAAGAAAGGAAACAACGTAATAAACATGAACTTCTTTATGTCATTACCTTTGTTGTATAAGTTAAGTCTTCAGCTGCATTCTGTGTGCTATATAATTACCAAATTGGCACATAATGTAGCCTTTTTTGTGGTGAGAAAAGAAAAAACATGCCCCATATCAGCGATTAAGTACCAGGATGATACATGTTTGTAACAAACAATAACAATGGGTCTTGAGATATTCTCAGCAAATGTAATTTAAAGAGTGGACGCAAAGCTTACTGCATAGCATTACATTCTATATAGCCAAAAGCTTAGTAAATCAAAACATCGGTAGTAGAATATTACTGGAATGTGTCAACTAAGGTGATATTTTGCAACAGACCTTGAATTCACTTTGGCAAGTGTGTGGGGAGTTAGAGTCTCCAAGTCACGAGGTTTAGCATCCCCATTTCTCTCCTGCAACAATAAGATAAACTCATGGTGAGAGAGAATACTTAGAGATACAGGCATGAGGTGGAATGCGCAGGTGCACATGAGCAAACAAATATAGAACATGAACTACACACATTTTATACTGACTTATAATACTTCGAAGATTCTCTCAAATGACACCTATAGTACAAATAGGCAAATCACACTATTTATCCATGTTAAAGATATCTCACTGCTATTCAGGAATCTTCCAATCTTTGATGAAAAAACACCAGTTAGCACTATAAAGCAGATGGTATTAGGCAAGAGAGGTATACACCAAACTATGTTCTGAAGAATATGTTTCTACAGTATATATTTTCTTAGAGAAGTATTAGTTCTGCACTTGACATAATCATAAAGTAATTTCAAAAATGCACGAGCAGATATTTCAGCATAATTAAAATGTTCTCTACAACAAATTCTCGCCCAGGCGAGCTTTTATTTTCAACACAGTTGTAAAGCTAAAGACAAATCTCCCTTCCCTAATCCAACTTTCTCACTATAATGTAAAAGTGAATGGATAGATTCTTGGGGCATAGTGATAATGCCTAGCAAGGTGACGTAACTTCAAATCACTGGAGCACTTCTATAACGAACAACTAGACAATAATCAGACTACAAAAGGAAAAAAAATTATGAGTAGGTGTCAGCAATCAATGGATGCAATCCAACTTAGATTTTCAAAAGCACAAACATGACTCTCAATTCTTGATTCCACATCTTGAATTGAGTAGATCTCCAAGATTTGCTTCTGATTGATATTTTATATGCATAATTAAAGAATTTACCAAGCCATTAGCGGCAGGTATGTTGCCATTATTGGCAGAAAATGTCCAAGCTAGTGTTGCCGCCATCTTTGCTGAGATCTCGAGATCTTCACTTCAGATCTGACTCTCCCACTCAATCAAGTGCTAAGAGCGGCTCCCTTTTGAATGCACAAGTAACCAAACAGTACAATTCAGTCCATTAAAAAACTACACAGCTGAATAATAATAAAAATTAAGAAATTAGGCAGTTAGCACAGATCAAATCCTAATTATGAAAATACCACTAATCTGAGTTCTAAAAACAAAATGTGATATGCCAAATGACGCAGATGTACATCAAATGAATTGGAACGCAACGGCAAGTGAGTGCATACGAATTAAAAGTGAATGAAGCTCAAAAAGAAGCAGAACTAAAAATTGCTACCTTGACTAGATTCACACAATCAGAAATCAAATCCAGAAAAATCAGAAAAAAAAAATCGCACTAAAACTCTTCCTCGGTAAAACACTAGATCAACACCTCAGGAAATGAAAATTGGACTTCGTTATCAAAAATCAACGCAGGATATTCGGCCAAATATGCCCATCGTTCATTTTAGCCAAATCTATACGTAGGAATAGTATAGTACTTATTAAGAATAAAATATAGCAGAAATGGGAAATTGGTTGAACCTTTTTCTGGATTCGGTGGAAGAACATAAATTTTTCTTCTACATGAATGTCGGTACTGTAATTAATGTAGAAAGATTTCTAAAAATCAATTTGTTGAAATGCAAATTGAGAATGGGTTTCGTATGAGATAAGCGAGGAAGATAAAAGGCCTCTTCACAGAGAGAGAGTAAGACACAAGGAATCTGTATGCGTAGTGTATGGACATGTGAGAGAGAGAGAGGGAGAGAGAGGTGGGGTGATGGACTGGAGTTGGTCCACCGACAGATTTGGAAAGCGGCTTCTTGGTTTCCGGCTTTGGCTCCAGCTCGGCTTATTGAGAGACAATTAATTAAATATAAAATAATAATTGAAAGCAAATATCCTGAGATTTCAAAATTATGAATTTCGTACAAATTAAGGTTCTGTTTGGACAAGGAGCTCCCCACTTACCTTTCTAGTGGATAACAAGCTCCCCAAGATTCATTCCACGCGTGTGATGATCTAAACCACTAAAACTCAAATTTGCTATACAAAAAATAATTGGATAATAATATTTTTAAGACATGCTCATACATCAGTAGTTAACGTGATAGTTTGTCACCGTTACATATTTCAATAAATTAAAATGCACTCTCTAAATCAATATCCTAATAATTAATAACCTCTAATATTTCGCTAAGCATAATTTAATATTTCTATTATCTAATAATCAATATAAAATCACGTTTATTATAAAATCAGATATATAGAGTAGCATATTTTCTTTCTAATTACTTGATTTCGAACTGCATACTTCAAAATATCTTACGAGCTACGGTGTGAATGAAATATGAAAAGTCAAAAGGAGAAATATAAGTGAATAAAACCTTTTACCATCCATCTCTTTTTCGACTTCCATGATAATTTTGTGATGATTCAATTGCTCTGTGATCTTCTTCCGATATTTCTTCGTGGACAATTTGTTGGTCTTCTCATATTCCTTGAGTTTAATTTTAATTGGAAATATGTACCATCCTTTCATTTAATATTTAATTGAAAATTTATACCAAACTCATTGGTAACTTAAAAACAACATAAAAGATAAAACTAAATTAGCTTGATGAAGACTTTTTAACTGCCTAAAAATATGCAATGACATTAACAAATATACGTGAAATATTTTTTCTTAAGTAAATGTTCTACGAATTAATAAACGTTCGCTAACTAGCAAATCACCGTGCAACGAACCGAATTGATTTAGAGAGATCAAACAGTACATTCTAAATAATACGACTGTTGATGGATAAGCATTGCCTTAAAAAAAATGCTCAAAATCATTAGATTTAAGAAGTGGACACATGTGGACTCTCACATTAGAACGTGTACTCCTAGAAGGTTATGTGAGATTATTTAGAAGAAAACAAAATCTGGATGCATATGACATAAAACAATGATTGGGGCTTCATGCCAAATACCAGCTAATGAAGCTACCATGAAAGGCCAGGACAGACCAGCACAATCACTACTAATTAAAACAAAAGGTGTTTATTTCCTCGAAGTGCCAGCCACGGAAGTTGACCTGTAACTGTCAAACAAGATGAAGATTTTAATCATCACATCACTTTCTTATCAACTGATATAATTTACAAACCCCACAAAAAAGAAGCTTGGTGGTTTTGTTAGTTGAAAGGCATGTTTCTTGACTTTCTTCATACCTACCTTATGGAAATGGAGAGATTGAAACAGGAGTTCCGCCCAGCAAAGGAAGAAAATGCCTCTCCTGTTTCACTAAATCCCAGCTTCCCAAGAGAATACAGTAACAGGTTGCTCTATGGCAAAGGCATTAAAAACAATTGGCTACAATGCATCTCTAAACTGCAGTTGCGTTTAACAACCGATCATCTTTGATTTTAGACTTGATTACATTTATTGTAACAGAAGAAAAATGCTGCAATCACTTGTAGAAAACCCTCAGAGGTTAGATAAAAGGACTTAAATTTCCTTAGGTAGGATGAAAATAAATTCGCAGTGAATGTATGGAGCTGGAATTGTGCTAGGTTAATAGAAGTGGAGTAAGATTGCAGAACGGTCAAAGTTTGCCCGGTGATGGCTCTGTCCCTAGCTTGCCTAACCCAGTCGCCAACAATTTATAATGTCCGGCTGCCTTCAACACCATTTTCAAGAGCATCTGCAGCTTCACAGAGTTTCCCTTGAGACAAGAGGCTCTCAACTCTATTTATGAGAGATTCAATTCCATCACCATATTGGCCAGCCTCCTCAACCTGAACTTAGAATAGATGAATAATAATCAGTATAGAAAATTTCCGAAACGGTGTTGTTTGACTTGTTTCTATAATTCCATGTTTTGTGGTGCTGTATGTCAAACATATTAAACTCTTTAGTATGTCTTTGTTGAGTCTTGATCTATACTTAGTACTACTAGCGTAGAGAATTGATGCTCCAATCCACCAAGAACCGGGCTCAGTATTGAGATCAACACCACAATCAAACAAACCCAATCACAAACCAAACACCAATCCACACATGGTTTTCTTCAAGGAACTGTCTACACGAAGTAGGACTAGGAATGGAGAATATAATACCCACAGGAGTCGGCCACTAAGGCTGAAGAATAGAAGAAGAAAACACAAACTCACGGCAGTGAGTACAAAAGGGCAGAGAGCACAAAGCAAAGCCAAGACAGCCGTTTTCTTCTCAAGGTAAGGGCTATTATCATTCACACTTAATCAACAGTAATGGGTTAACATATATAAGAAATAGATGTAGGCTTTTAAGGTTAGGTCCAACAAGGAATGATAAGGCCCAATAAGCAGTAAGTGGCCTATCAACATAAAAGAAGCCATCTAAGTGGATTAGGTCATGAGCAGCACTAATTTTAATTAAGCTGCTTCAAATGGCCCAAGTACATTACATGATTGGTTTATCAAATTGTGGTGT
>CAIGRP010111354.1:0-17359 GCA_903798385.1 Fraxinus cuspidata
TGCACTTGATTACCTATTGTGATTTTATGATTTAGGCACTTTCACATCAACTCTTTGAATCTATACCTCGTGATAGCTCTCTCTCCATCTTTTTGTTGGAAAATTTGAATTTTCAATCTAATTTTAACTACTTTCACCGGTGGGAAGAATTTGTTGAATAATGTTTTGGTCAGTTCTTCCTATGTAATAATGTTTCCATGAGGTTCGACGTCTAACAATTTCAATATAGCATCTCTCAGTGTATATGGAAATAATCGTAACTTAATAACATCTTCATTAACCTCTGGAGTATGGAAGTTCTGACAATTTCTAAGAAATCTAGAGATATGTGTATTCAAATTTTCATGAGGTAGCCCGTAGAATTGGAGAGTGTTGCTCATCAAATTGATCCACTCTACCCTTATTTGAAAATTATTTACCCTGAAATCTAGATACACAATACTGGAGCGCACAAGCGCGACTATAGGGGTCAAGAACATTGAAACTGACAAGTCTCTTTTATTTAGTTCCCCTCGCTCCTGCCGCTGATCCGGTGGCACTACTACTCTTGCAACTACTTGTCCAATTAGCTGAATAGGAATATGAATATTCTGATCGTCGGCCATTTGATGTTGCTGGTTTTGTTTGTGTTCCTTACATCTTCGTCTAAAAGTACGTTCTATTTTTTAGTCAAACGATTTATGATAGTCGCCTTGAGTACAAAGCATACAACGAACACTTTTTTTATAAATAAAAGAAAATAAACAAATCAAATAACGGTTAAAAATAAAATAAACTAAAAGTAAATAGTTCCAAGCAGCGATACCAAAAAACTTGTTGCGTTTTTTATATCGCAAGTGTACGATATTGTAACAAGTAATATAGTAGACCTTTAAGTCCGGATTATTGTTCCCATGAGAACTATACTTTGTAACTTAATTAGATTTTTTAAACTCATATTTGGTGAAAGTAAACAAAGAATTATACGTTGATGTGAATTTTTTATTTAAACAGTTGAATTTAATTAAAATACACGCAAAGATTGGTTGAGAATACAAATAATGGATGGAAATTAGTGATGGACATTTTCACATATTGATCACCTTTAAGTCCTAATTCAAGATTCAGGAGTTTAATATAGTGTTCGATTAAATTATTCTATAGTATTCAATTTACCCCTATCGAGTTCTCATTGGGCCTATTTAACTATTTCAATCCAATATCTTTATGCGAATCTACCTTAATTAAACGAAATATATCTACACGTTATACTAAATTATCGGGTTTTACTATATGGTCTAAATCTCAAACTCACCTCTCGATTCGTAAAAGACTCACAAAGTCATCAAATTCGTGATCAAGTAATTTAATGCATTAAACTCATAGTAAAATCAATACATGAACAATAAAATACCAAGAATCTTGAATGAAAGACTAAAAGGTTTTCAAGTAAATTACATCATTTGTCCTAACGTAAAGTTTGGCTACTCATAATAAATGAAGAATAAGAACAAAGAGTTGTTATTAAATACATCACCGAATTGTGAATATAGATGTAGAAAAAGAAATAGAACTTGCACGAAGATGTACTTCTTCTTCCGATTAATGCTTCAAAATGTGAATTCCTTGATGATTTCCTCATTTGAATTGTGCTCTTCAATCGCTCGTTGTATTCTCCTTTTTTTTCAGTGTGTCCCCCAAAAGTGGCGAGTAATGTTCCTTTTATAGTTCTCTCCATGGTTGTATGAATATATGATTTCTTGTGGGCTTCAAAATGGGCCAAAAAAAAAAACAAAAACACTACATTTACCGGCAGCGCTGTAGCATAGCATCCAAAAACATGTGGCGTCTGGCGCCGTTGCGTCTCTTCCAAAAACTCGAGGCTTTGCTCGAGGCGCCACACCTCTGTTGGTTGGCTTCCTTGGCATCGGGGTACCACTCTTTTTTTCTCGATATTCCGACTTGACAATTTTTCCCTTTTTGTTACCATTCCAATTGCCTTATTATCGTTTTCTTTCCCTAATTGCATTGTCTCATCACTGCTACAAAACAACACTAATAAACATATTAAAAACGTTAACTACAAGTAATATCTAGCTCATAATTAAGTTAAAAAGAGAATAAAACTCGTGGGTAAAACACACTCATCACATTTTAATTAAAAATTACCATTGTAAATACTGTTATGAAATCCAAAAAAATGAGATTTTTTTTTTACACTGTTTATAAATATGATTGACAAATAATTAACAACACAATATAAATAAATGATTGAAGTAATTTAATTAAGCTAGTTGGAAATTTATTGAATATTTTATATTGCTTGATTTAATAGCATTTTTAATATTTTATACCTTGATATTTATGCTATGTTGATATTTGAAAATTAAAGTAATATTATCATAAAATGTATATACAAAAAAATTGACATAAAAGTTTATAGTTTAGATTTATTTTTGGTTCATTTTTGTAGTTAATATTTTAGATCAATTTTAACTTATTCACTTTTTTATAGTGAGAAACCAATATTCACAAAACATGATTAAGATAAAATCATTCCCTACAAAAAGACAAAAGGAAACTTTTAAAATTAAAATAGTTTATTATTGTTTAAATTAAAAATAAGAAAATAAATATAACCATATTTTGCCCTTGTTTGGTGTGGATTAAAATCAATTTTCAGTAGATTTGATAGAAAATGAAATGTGTGGTTGAAATTTTACGGATTCCATGAAATATGCTTTTAAAAAACTTGCTGCTTTTGATTTGAATTAAAATTTTTAATTTTAATTTCCACCAAACGGGGAGATAATAAGAGAAGAGAAGGGGGAAATTAGAAATTTATGCTAAAAGGGAGGATTAATGATAATTTTTGAAAATAGAGGAAGTGTTTCCATTATTGTGATAAACCTTGTAGGAGTCTTAATAATTTACTCTTAAAGTACTTATAATTCTTTTGGAAAAATGATGTTCCACAATTTTAGTGACACCTTATTTCTTTTCAATAATTACATATATCTCCATTATTTCAAATTCTCGTGACCACTTTCTTTTAAGTGTTAGTATAAATAACAATGATAATGCCTAAAATATCCTTATGAACTTTTTCGTAGCTCATTTAACAATAATATAATATTAAAAATAACAATTTAACACTTCTAACTAAAGCAACAAGAAGATATTGTTTAAAAGTATAAATTCTTCGATAGTACTTTAACGTTTGATTGCTTTGAATAATTATACTAAAGAATACAAGATACCAGATTCTATTGTGATTTCATCTCTAATGAATACTTGGAAATTTGGAAAAGAAATGCTTCGACATAGGGAGTGGAAAATCCCTACACTTTGCATTGTCCCGTCTTGAATGGGATCATGCCCCAAATGGTAAGAAGCGGGGATCAAGAACGTATTCCCTGATCAAATCTATTTATTTCATTAATGTTTTTAAATTTAATTCGTGTTTAAAAATAAAAATAATATTAAAAAATAAATAAATGAGGATACTTTGATCCCCGTCTACCTCTCAAAAGTCCTTGAAGAGGCAGAGATGGGAACGATTGCCTCCGTCCATTGCTATCATTTGATTGCCTTTTTGAAAAGATAAATATTATAATTAAATTTTCTAAAGATTCTCATGTTTGCAATTATAACGATTATTTTTATTTTTATTTTTCTTTTATCATTTTTTCCCTTAACTTAGAGTTTTCGAGAAAAATGAAGTTGAATGATTGGTTATGTGGAGTTTAAACGAACACTATAGATGTCTTCTTAAATATTTTGTGATATTTTTAATAGACTGATTGGTTTATAGCCAAATAAAATATCCATTATTTTGATTTTTGTTAGGACACTATATGTCTTCTGATTGGAGAACTTGAAATGATCTGTGCTCATTACTTTTCTACATGTAAACGCTTTTTAGCATCTCAAATCAGAATATTTATTGATGCATTTTTTAAAAATTGATTGTCTAGACAATTCTTTCTTGTGATTTAGTTAAATATTTTTGAGTATTACATTATTTAAAATGAGCTACAAAATAGAAGAAAGTATATAAGAGTATTTTAGATATTACTATTCCCGTTTATTGCACATGAAAAAAAAATTGATCATGAAAAATATACGTTATTAGAGAGAGAGATTTACATATTTTTTTTTAAGAAAATATGTGTCACAAATTGTTATAAACTTCACGAAACTTGTAATTTTTCCTTTTATTTAGGCTTACAAAATATCTTTATGAGTTGGGAGTTTGATGATGAACGAATTAAATAACAAGCATTCATATAAGAAATTGTCGTCTTGGAAAATGGGCATACTGACTACTTAAGTATTTTCTATTGTATAGTTAAATAGTACTATGACATCTAAACTTTGACATATGTGATTGATTCACAAGACCGTTGAAGAAAATAGTACTGAACCTCTCTTTGACAATTATTATTTCAAAACTCTTTTTTCTACATACTCATTTTCAACCATTCACACTATAAAATATTATGCATGTAAACCTTTGTTTGATATTTTGATTTAGTTATTTTAATTATTTTATTGGGGAATTTATAGTTATTGTTTACCTTTTTTAAAATTGATTAAAATGAGGTCAAAGTTAATTTTCTAGTCAACTAATGAAAAAATGGATGGTTTCTATTCATTTGACATCCAACAGTACTCACTTGAAAGTTTGCGACTAGGGGTGCAATAAATGAAAGATTATGATAAAATCTATAATGTTTTGAAAGATTTAGGGTCGTGATGGCAATTATTCTATAATTAAATTGGGCAGTCTAGAGTCGACTAGACATTATCTAATTATTGGATCTGGGATAATATATGGGTTAATCAAGTCCTTGTGGTAGTTCTTTAAAAATGTTGGGTCTTAATTACAATTATTATAAAAAATTTGAACTTAATTGTTATTACTAAAAAAATTTGGACTTATTATAATTGGTATGAATAATGTAAACTTAATTATAATTGTAATTGTAATAGAAATTGTAGGGCTACACTTGTAATTATTTTATAAGTTATGGACTAATTGTATTTGAACTTTGATTGAAACCCCTGTTTGGAAGTCAATTGAGATTTCTATAATGGTTTCTATTTGAAATTCTTATTGTAGATGGATTAAAATATTTTTATCTCTATAAATAAAACATTGATTCAACCAAGAAATTCTATGTATAATTATTCCATATTGTTTAAATTTAGTGAGAGAAAAATTGTTTTCTCAGTGATTTAAACTCAATCAAAAATTGATAATTGAATTTGGGTAAAAATTCGAATAATCTATTATTGATATAATATACATTGAACATCTAAACGATTTTATTTTTGAATTAACTTTTTTTTTTTTTCTTTTTTCCAGGTAATCCTTCTTTCACGTCCCAACAAGTTGATGATTAGCATCAAAGTTGTTTCTATCAACGGTACGGGACTTAAAACGTTCTGCGCTACTGAGGTTTCGACCCGAACCCGATCCATATAACTGTCTATTTCATCCGCGCGTGCACACGCGACGGAGAAGCCGACCCCTCCAATAAACACACACGGAGCAACAAAGGGTAACAAAAGTAAGGCGGCGGCTTTCTCCTTCCGGCGTATATGGCGGCGGAGGACGACGACACCTTCGGCAACTTTACTTTAGCATCCTTCCCTCCAAATCCTCCTCCTACCACCACTTTCCATTCTCATCATTTAGCACAACCCAATGGCATTAATTCGTCCACCGACGATGATGAATGGGGCGATTTCGTCGAATTCCCGTCGCAATTCTCCTCCATCCAATCAGAACCCTCCAAGTCTTTTGATTCGTTTGAGGTCGCTGCTAATCAATCAGACGATACAAAATTGGTGTCACCGACTCGGTGGGTAAAACCGAGTGGCGCATTGCCACTTTCCTTATTTGGGGATGCAGAGGAGGAAGAGCATGGGACTGGGGTTGATCTCAATTCCAATTTTGGTAGTAATGGATCGGATTTGAAAAATGTTGGTACTCCTAATATTTTTGGGGTTAATGATATTATTGCCAATCTGTATAATCAGACCCCGCAGGTCAAGTATGAAAATGGATCTGGTACGAGTTCCAGCCCCAGAGTTGATTCCAATGCGAATGATTTGATTTTGGATAAGAGTCAGGAGGTTAAGGTTGAGAATGGATTTTATTCCAGCTCGAAATTGAATGCTGTAAGTTCGGGATTTAGTGAGTGGAACCTGGATCTTAGTGGGATGAATTTGAATTCTAATGTCAATGGTACGAAAAGTTTCAGTGATCAGAGGCATGAAAATGGATCTGGTACGAATTCCAGCACCAGGGTTGATTCCAATGCAAATGATCTGGTTTTGGATGATAAGAATTGGGAAGTGAAGGTTGAAAATGGAGTTCATTCCAGCTCGAATTTGAATGATGTAAGTTCGGGTTTCAGTGAGTGGAATATGGAATTTAACGGGATGAATTTGAATTCTAATATAGATGGTACTAAAAGTTCAAGTGATCAGAGTCTTGAAAATGGATCTGATACGAATTCCAGCTCCAGGGTTGATTCGAATGTGAATGATTTGGTTTTGGATGGAAAGAGTAGGGAGGTGAAGTTTGAAAATGAATTTGATTCCTGCTCGAAATCGAATGATTTAAGTTCAGGATTTATTGAGTGGAATATGGATTTTAACCAGATAAATTTGAATTCTAATGTCGATGGTATGAAAAGTTTAAATGATCAGAGTCAGCAGATAAAGAGTGAGAACAGTGGGTTGAGTATTAAGTTGAATGGATCATATCCATATCAAGATGGCTCAAGCTCGCATCTTTTTGGTGGATGGACTTTGGAATTGAATAAGTTCAGCTCCAGTGCAAACACATTAAATGCAAATGTGAATACATTGAGTTCAAATTTAGATATGAACGTTAGAGAACAGGAATTAGATGGGGCGACATGTGATGACGACAAGGATGATGAAGAAGATGAAGGATGGGAATTTAAGGATGCCTATTCAGAATGGAGGCCTGGAGATGTGAATAATATGGTAGGGAAGATGGTAACAATTTTCATGATAATTCTAACTGCTGTGTGATAGAATTTTTTAAGCTTATTCTTTGGCATTTATATTAGGAACTTTTTGGCCAAGATTTCAAATTCAATGGATGGTAGGCCAAGAATTGCACAGGGGCATTGCTTATTGTCCTCAGATTTTAAGTTCTTTAAATATACTGTCATGCTTTGGAGTTATCTGAAGATAAACTTCCTACTTGGATTGCAAACAGCATTTGCTTTTAGTGTATGATTTGGAATGGATTTATATCACAGCTTAATAAAGTATATTTGATTACTTGATTGTGCCTATATGAAATTATATTTTCACCTTGAATGCAGCTTATACATTTAATTTATGTTTTGAAGGTTGACACCGAGGTGAATGTCTTTTCTGACAAAAATGCATACTCATCTGGGATTGGCAGTGGATCAATTGATTTGTTTGGCACTGCAAATCAGTCTATTGATTTGTTTTCCACTTCAACTGAAGTTGATTTAGTTTCCACCTCCAGTGTTTTTCATAGTAGTTCCCAGGAAGTAAACTTATTTGAGGTTCAGTCAAGTATAGCAGCTTCAATCACTTCTATTTCAGATACAAACTTAAATATTGAACGGACAGATAATAAAGATGGGTTGAACCCAAATTCGGATGTTGGATATGCTGAATCTGATGATGGTTTTGGGGAATTTACCACTGCATTCTCAGAAAGTGAACCAAAGCCAAGAGTATGTTTTAACCGTCCTGCTTTGATTAGTTAGATTCTTATGGCATTGCACGGCTGTGCATGATGAATTTGCTTACATGTTTCAGGAAGCATTGGATGATGATATGCTCTCTCCCTCTAAAGAAGCAGTATTGATGCCAGATGGCAAAGTTCAGGTGTGTAATTAATTATTTAATTGACAAAAAGCATATAGCTGGAGTTTGTACATCCCAATATTTTATGTAATTTCTCATTAATTTATAATATTGATATAATCCTCCTATATCTCTATTTGACCTTTTGTTGTGGATGTGGGCAAGGACCCCTGCTAGTAGACTTTTTCAATTTATAGTCCACTTCCATTCTGTAATCCAGTATAGCAAATTTTCTAGATCCACATGCCATGTACGTCATTGTGGTCCATGTTTAGTTGGACAATATAAATCTTTCTGTTGGTTTTCCGTTTTGCTCTATTAATAGTCTATCGTGTTTTTTGCTGCATGTTCATTGCCTTCAAGAATATCGATTCTGCATGCCTCCACACTTTGTTTTGATGTAAAATTCCTACACCTCAATTTAATATTTATTTTTTTATTTTTTTGCGCTGGACGGTTTAGGCACCCTTGCTACTTGCTTTTATCAATTTTAGTACACTTCTATTACGTACTACACAGTATAGGGAATTTTGCTAGATCCAAAATGTTGTGGTGCTCCATGTTTAGTTATACAAAATGAATCTTTCTGTTGGTTTTGCTGTATCAATAGTCTATCGTGTTTTCTGTTGCATGTTCATTGCCTTAAAGAACATTGACTCTACATGCTTCCAAGTTTTGCCTTTCTGGCTCCCAAACTTAGCCTTTTAAACTTTAAGGACACATCAATTCAAACTTTTGCCATTGTATCTTTGCTCTTCATTCTTATCTGCATATCCATCGAGCCGTTTACTCTTAAAACTGATACGTTCGTGTTGGAGAAATATCTTTTTCCCATGAGAGCTAAACAGAAAATGGATATCTTATTCTTGTGCTCTAAAGTCCCTAGAAGACTTTAGGTGGAAAAATTGTAGACTAAAATTCTGAGTCCTAGGATTTGGTATGCTTGGTTAAATGTGATTGGTAAGGAACTTTTCCTTTTTTTTATTTTTTTCCCTTTTTTTTATTTTTTTTTTTTGTGAATGTTGAATATTATCTCGTTTATGGAGTGCATATCACAATATTAAGAATGGTTACAGGAGTTACTTTTTTGGTTTTCTTGCATGGAATAAGATGAACAGTTATTATGTACAGAAGTTCATTTCACTTAGTATCCTTGTATAGTTCAGGAAGAAAGTATGAAAATGTTGTGTTACCCCAAGAGAACTTTTAAATATCCAGAGTTATGATGTCATTTGCTTCATTATAGGCTTTAAGGGCCCTTCATTTCTTTGTCTGTACATGCATCTTTAAAGTTCATTTATCTTTTTCTTATTCATAGACTCTGTATTTGGCTTTCCATAGTCCACCTTTTCAGAGAACAAATGTTTATCTTCCGCTACCAGGAAAAGTGATTGCATCACATAACTAAATTTAATTCCGAGTTTACTTATTTTGGTAGCCAACTTTTCTTTGTTTTCCTTCGTATAATTGTTCCTCACTTTTTTAGGGGAAGGAGACTAAGTCAAATAATCATAAAGGTGCACTGCCCCTATCTATCTTTGGCGATGAAGAGCCAGAAACTAATGGTCATGTTGATGTTCAAGATGCTTTTATGCATCGGCCCACTTCTCATCAAAGAAATGGTCATGCTTCCAACTCAGTTATTTCTATCAATGATCTTATATCAAATTTATACAGCCAAGCCAAGCAAGCTTCTTCTGTGGACACCGTGCAAAAACCAATTGAAATCAAGTTGAGCCCATCTGATGCAGTGTCCAATTCAGATGTAGTGCATAATGATAATGGTGATTTTGATGATAATACATGGGAATTTATGGAAGCCTCATCTGAAAAGAGAGACAACGGTGAGGCCTCTCTTTTTAATGTTGAAGATGATCGTTTGAGCTCTTCCAAGCTGCAGCTGAATACTTTTGTAGATTATTATTCTAGATTAATGGATGAGTTGTGCTTTATTGCTGAAGTTCATATTGAGAAACTGAAGGTTTGTTCTAGAAAGAAACAATTGTCCTGTATTACAGTTTTTATCATTCTTTCTGAATAACTGCTGAGTGTTAGAATCTTTTGTTTTTTTTTTTTGGGGGTCAGAATGCTCAAAGTACTGCTGCTCTTTCAGGCGAATTTGCAAAAGTGGCAGCTCTTGATAATGAAATCCTGGTACGTCATCCATTTTCTCGTGCCTGCTTCCAGGGCTGTTCTTAAGTTCTTTAAGATCTAGCTCTTGTTCTATAAATTGTCAGAAGTATATTTGAACTTCTACGAGATGTGAAGCTCACTGTACTGGTATTCTTACTTTTTTTGTTCTGGATTCTTAATGAATGAGTGCATTTAAAAAATATAGACAATGTGTCGGGAGGCACGCTCAGAAGTCGGAAACTTCCATTTTTAAAAAATAAGGAACACATGAAGAAAATTGTGAGTCTCTATCATTTTTACCAACAAATGATGCTAACATTTCCTTGTAGTTTAGACAGAATTCAGATATGGGACATTCTTGTTGACAATGAAATAATTTATTGTTCAAAATAAAGTTTTGATTGGATTGAAGTACGAAATACAGTGATGGGACTCTGGAACTGTCTTCTTTTTAATAAAAATGAAGTTATTGTGCATATTGTACATTTTCGAATCTTGTTTACTTCGGAAACATCTAAGATTTCTGTAGTTAACCACTATTCAAATGTGGAATATTTTTGTTGATAATCAGATAAGTAAATGGAAAAAAATCAATTAAGCACGTTTAATTCGAAGTAAATTCTAAATATGTCGTCGGTGACATTCTGTGAAACTTTCTTTCTCAATCTTAAAATATCTATATTAAATCTAATACTCTATAGTTTGGACACATTTCATATCTGCTATGTTATCAAAACCGGACCAAACAGGCCGGTTTGACAAGAAAAAGCTGGAACTGTTCTGGTTTAGGGTAGAAAACCGGAAACTTTGGAAACGTTCATAGGAGCCAAGATCTGGCTGGTTCCACACAAATTTTTGGTTTTTATTTTCCCTACCCATTTGCCCTTGGACTCTTTAGCTTTTCCAGGTCGATGCCCCAGCCAGTTTTTTAAACATTGCATATATAGGACATTAAATTTTTTTTTTTTTAACAATGAATAAATTTATGTGATTAAATATTAATTCTATTTTTAGCTTCTCACATATTCTTCATTTATTACATTAGTAGTTCAAGTCTTTTTCTAATGATTACTAAGTGTAGTCACATTGTTAAGTTTTTGATTCAGCAATATGGGATTAATTATAGCTGGAATGTGGAAGTACTTGTTGAACTGTTGGATATCATATTATTGTAAGAAATATATAATTCTCTCTACCGCAGTGGAGTACCTTCATTTGACTTTGTGTAGCCAAAGAGACTGGTTTCCAGAGCATAATTTCTTGCATATTTATTTAATTTTTGAGTTAAATTGTAAAATGATTTTCATCAAGTATTGGAGCATCTCCAAGAGATTCTCTATTTTTAAATAGCATATTTTACAATTATAGAGCATTTATAAATTTAAAAAATAAAAAATTTCAGCACTCCTATAGACTCTTTATCTTTAACATTAATTTTTACTATTCCAATGAAATATTTATTATTATTTCCTATTTTTTATTTTCACTTGCTGTCCTCCAAGTTATTATACTATTTTTCTCCATTGAAAATTGAAATATTTTGAATGCATTTAATTATAGAAAGTGAGTATTTAAAATTTTAATTTGAAGAGCCTATTCAAGTTTAATTTTAAAGGTTGACTCTTTAAAATAGAGAGTATTTTATGTTTAAAGAGCCTCTTGAAAATACTCTTACTATATAGAAACTTCTTTTAACTAAAATAGCAAAGTAGTCAATATACGATTTGGCTTCAAGAAAACATCAGTATAGACGTGAAAATTCAAAGCATATAATTCCACTGTGGTTGGAGGTGGGTATTGGCTCCCAAAAACCATCAAATTTCTTTTCTTTTTTGGTTTTCAAATACGTATACGTATTTAGGAGCAGCAGCCAATACACCCACTGTTGGGTGTTTAACCAGAGCTTGGCATAACCCAAATCCTTGTGGGCTGTGAGACAAGAAACCATGTCGAGAGCAAGACAAGATGACCTTTCTTTGAAAACTGATAAAGTTGTACTTTTTTTATTTAGAATTGCATGCTTAATTTTCACTGTAGATTGGATGTGTATTCCTCCGTCCATCACCAAAGTTACTTTCTGTCAAATCAGTTATCGGGATTAGTTACATGGAACTGAGCTTTCTCACGTGGAACAAAAGTATCACCATCTTCTCAAAACTGCTCATAAACTAACATTTGTATTCTGTAAAATACCGCAATAATCTATTAGATTGTGTGTAATTTGAACAATGCATTTCTAAACATGTAATAATAGAATCTCCATTTTCTAACAATTATGTGTAATTTGAACAATGCATTTATAAACATTTAATAATAGAATCCCCATTTTCTAACAAGTGCTCATGAGAGACATTTCTATACTGCACAGAAGTAATAATTATTTAGCATATATGTAACTAGAACAAAATATTTAAGTGACATCCATGCTGGTGGATGAGATTTGGGGCTGTGCATGCAAGTTTCCTTTTGTTAAGAGTTTTTAATATATTCCAATTTACTTCTTGATTTTTTATTTTTTGGAGGTGTTGGAGCATATGTTTCTAAATCTAGCTGCACATTTTGTAGAAAATGTGCATGATAGGGAATGAATTTTTGAATAGTATGTTACTCACCTTTCTTTTCTCATGTTTCTCTATATAATTATACTATGCTTAGTGATTTATCCAGAACTTTAAGGTTGTGGTGACGACTTCATTTTGATAAAGTCCCATTTGTATAGAATGGTTTCACACGTTTGAATGGATGACTTGTTTTCAATTTTTATTTAGTCTTGTACTCGTGTTGTGCTTTTAATGTTATCATCTGATCTCTTTGCAATCACTTGTAGGAGGCTTCCAAGGAACTTGATCAAATGAATGTTATATTTAAAGAAGACGATTCACTGGATCATCCTTCAGGAGAAAGCTATCTCAAGGAATTTATTGAAGTTCTATTGGAGCCAAAGTTTCTAGTACTTGAATCAGAATATCACTTATCAGAAAAATTGTTACTAGTATGTAGTTTGTTCCTTAATCTCAATTTTTATTTATTTATTTATTTTTTCTTTCAACAACAAATAACAAAAAAGCCTTGCCACTTTTACTTAAGTTATGGATAGTTTCTTGATCTTATTTTCTTAACCTTTTTTGCATGTGTCTTGGTTGTTTAGTCGTTTACTAAGTTTTTTCTGATTAATAGGCGGAGCAGGATCTTAGATTAGCCATAGAACTTATAAAACATACAACAACAATGATTAAGATATTGAAGTTAGGAACATTGGACGAACAACAAATGTATGTTACTGCATGGTCCAAGATGATCTCTGTTTGCAGTCAAGAGTTGAAGCATGGTTCCTTAATTTGGAAGCAGGCAACCGAGAAGAAAATTCAAAGTCAGATACTATCTGAAACTCAAGGTATGGCACTATTAATTTTTTGTTATCATGTTGAGGCCACTGTTTGAGTATAATTATATTTTCTTTATCCCCAGTTTTATAAGGTTGAATGATAGTAGAATATGACTGGCTATGATAACGAAACACTTTCCTTAGCTTGAAAGGTTCACCTTATAAGTATGCTTAATAAGTAAATAAGTATTTAAAATATACTTCTTTTTTATTGGTCAAAGGTAAGTACCTAGAATAAAGGAAACTTGCTACTCACTGGTAAGAGAGAGGGAGAGAGAGGACCAATTGAAGTATCCGCTGGTCCTTGGACACTGCAGTGTCTGCCTTGGCAAAATTCCATTCCTGTATTCCTTAAATCAATCTTGGCTTGATAGGCTGGCTGAGCACAATTTTGATTACGCAAGAGTTATGTTTTAAATTAGCAACTTTTTTAATTTGATGTAAGAAAAAAGTAATACATCCAAACATGCTTGGAAACAAAGTGTTGCTTATAAACTTTTGCTTTTTTCCTGTGGTTAGCCAAACATGCTAGGACTCTGCGTGCTTATTTCTAAATTTATGATTCTTGTATTCGTGATAATAATGTTGACAGGAAGGGAGTTTATATTAGCCCTCGGAGAGATTTACAGGGTTGTAGTGATACTTGAAGCTTCGGCCAAAATTTTCAAGCCTTGGACCATATCCTGTTGGTCAAGCATCGAAATTCTTCTAGAGGAATGTCATACTCTATGGTCAACTTCAGGATTTGAAGAAGCTCTTATGAGTGTTTCAGAAACGTCTTCATCTGGTGATGCATCACTGATGAAGTCCATTAAGTACACAAGTGGTCTTGATGCATTTGCTCTTCTAAACTGTGTTTTCACACAACATGAATCTTTATGCCGGCTATCAATTTTATCTGTAGGAGCAGTACCAGGTAGGTAACCTTCACTAAAATGGGACGTATAAATCAAATTTATCTTAGCTTCTTGATATTATTTTCCAATGATATTCTTTATTCAATTTTTTATTTTTGTATTTCTAAACTCAGGCATGAAGATGATAATGTGGGAAGATGAACAGTACTTTGTGACACTAGCGAATTTGTGGGCACATATGGTAAGCCATAATCCTCCTGAATTGCCGCATTTGCACATTGGTTGATGAGGCAAAACAAATAAGGGACGAGGTTCTTTCAATCAGCATCACATTGGGTTGAGATAAGTTCCTCAACAAGGTTTGATGAAGAACAGCAATGTATTCATTCATTTCTAGAAATGGGGCACTAATTCTGTCTTTTATTTGGCTTTCTTTTTGTATAGGTTGTGTAAGAATAGTGGATATATTATTATTTGTTGTAGAAGCTTGCGTCAGTATATACGTATTCCGGATTAAAAGTTTTGGTTTGGATTATAGAAAAATACTTTATTTTTGGTCTCTAAATGTCAGTTATTTACATAATGTGAGATCTTTTAATTAAAAAGTGACGTACGCTATAACTTTATGTTTTGTGGAACCTTTATTCATAAATAAAAAAAAGAAAATTAATAATAACATTTAAATATTAGATCAAGAACCGTATAAAAAAGTGGCATTACTTTTAAATCAATATAATTATCGTGAAAATATGTGAAATCTTAACAAAGATGTAAATCTCAAAACTAAAAAATTTAACATAATAAAATAGTACAAATTTCAAATAATGGAAAATCAAATGTATAATTTTTGCAAATTCGATTTACAGTTACAATTCAAAGTAATTGCAATGTCCAATTTTTTATTTTATTTTATAAAAAAAATGTGATGACGTGTCATTTTATTATAAGAAAGTTTTAAGTTAATTTAATTCTTGTCTAATATAACAAAAATTTAGTTAAAAACTTCATTTTTTAACATTGTAAACTTGTATTTATGAATTAAACTTAGTTTAGATAAATTTAATTATTATCTAGCACAACATAAACGAATATTGTGTGACCTTTTAATTCAAAACATGGAAAGCTTACAAAAACACCCCTAAAAAATATGTCGTAAGAAAGATCATATGAAAAGTATTTTGAAAGTAAAAAATACTTTGTAAAGTTAAGTGTCATTTTTTTGTTCAAAAAAAAAAAAGATCCAAATTAGTGACAATGTCGCTTTTATTACAAATTGATGTTTGTCACTCAAAAGATGACACAAATTCTAAACAAATAACAAACAATAAATAAAGTGAATTTTTTTTTTTTAAAAAAAAAAGTGGCAAACACTAAAAAATGACAGAAATAGAAAAAAATGTGACAAACAATCAAAAAGTGACAATTTTTTTAAAGTGACACAGTCTACCCCTTGAGAAAATTGTCAAGTATTCACTAGAACACAATCTACCAACTAAATGCTAAAAAAGTCTTTGTAAAGTTGTGTATCATTTTTTTATTAAAAAGTGACATACAATATCTTTTTTTTTTATTATTAAAAAGTGATGTTTATCAATAAAAAAAAGTGACAAAACAAACAAACAAAAAAAAAAGTAACAAACATTAAAAAAACTGACAAAATTCAAAAAAAGTAACAAACGTTGAAAAAAGTAACAAACACTCAAAGAAATGATAGAAATTCAAAAAAGTGACACAACATATCACTTTTCATTCACATTGTCGATTAACCAGAATTTGACAAAGGCACAAGGCAAGGAATTTGTCATTTATCTTTACATTAGCATTGTACTTCACAAGTAACTCAACTAAGAGAATTCTTTTACAAATAGCATCATAATGAGGTAGTGTTTGACTTTCATCGTCCTTTAGGTAGTTCTCCGACAACATTATGCCCCCTTTAAAATGAATCCTCAATTGAAACAGAGCCGACTCGACCATCACTCTTTCTTCTATTGCTCCTCTTCATGAGAGAATGCTTGAACTTTGATGATGCATTCAGTGCTTATTCTTTAGGGAACCTATCCTTGTTCTTCATTTTTTCCTAAGAATTCTTAAAATTGGATTTTCTTTCTCTTCTCATCAAAGCCTGATGAACCCTCAAAGCCCGTTCCATGGAAAACAAATATATAAGAAAATCATTTTGACAAATAGAAATTCAATGCATCAGCCATACAACATTTTACTCCGAGTTACCAGAAATTCGTAACCCCTAGCAAATCAAGAATATAGACAACTGCTCTGACATTCGGTACATTAGACATTTGGAACACTAAATTTGGAGATCCAATTACCAAGTTGCTTGGCTTCTTCCATATAAAGCAAAAATGTGGAAATGAAAGCTAGTCAACAATAGCATTTTGAAAGAAGTTTGATTGCACTCAATTTTATATGTAGTTTAAACTATAACGAGTTCTGATTATGTGGACACTTCAATTGTCTACTGATTACGGTTTTTGATTTAAGTAATATAACTACCCAACATGCCTTATTTTCACAATATAGGGAATTGTGATCTCAATCTCGTCAATTTATGCTTTGTCAAGGGTAATCAATATTAAATTTGCCGCTATATAAAAGCACCAGCTAACTACAATTTATCCAAAAGGCGCCCAACTGATAGTTTTACCTCTGCAATAAAATGGCTAAAATACATAACAAGATTTACATAATTTAACCAAGTTCCAAAACATAGGTTTGGCCGTCAAAAACCTCCTTGAAATTCAATAGTGGCAATGCCATTGAAAACTAACCAATAGCAAACATGGTAAATAAATCACCAAGCATATCATTCCTACGTTCCACAGAAACAATTGTCAATTGAAATTGGTGAGCAAAACAATGGACATACATAACATATGGGTTCTCTCTTAAAATTAAAGCTTTCAAGCCATTGGACTCACCTGACATATTATTTGCTCCATCATAACCTTGATCTCTCATGCTAGATATGCTCAATCCATGCGTAGAAAATATTGCATCAATGACATCCTTCAGTGATTGGGTACAAGTATCAGTGACATGGGTAATGCTAAAAAAACGTTCCTTTACGTGCCCACTTTGGTCAACAAACCTC
>CAIGRP010111358.1:0-21370 GCA_903798385.1 Fraxinus cuspidata
TTGATAAATTTAAATTCCACATAAACATCTATTCACCTCCCCCTCTAAGTGTTAGTTGGGTCGAACTTTGTTATATCAGTAGTGATGCTACTAAAGGTGAGTTTCCAATTTCAACACATACAAAAAAACCGGACAAGTCATCCTAGTCTACTTTTAAGAAATAAGAACAAGTTAATATAGGCATAGAGACCATTATTTAATGCTGGGAGTAATTATCACAGCAAGTGAAAAGGTTACCAGATTAAAGGTCACACAATCCGATTTCCCAATTGCCAAGTGATGATAAACATATATTCTTGGAAATGAGGCCTACTTTTTCGTTCATTAGAAAAACGAAAAGCATCCGAGGCAATTTTAGTCAGTATAGTTGCATAATCAAGTGAAAATTTTGTTTACTCCTAATTTAAATCAAAAAATTCCCAGTTAACTTAACATTGTGTAGATTAGTGACCTAGTCTTCATCACAACAATAAAGAGAAACTAATTACCAATCAATTCATAGCAGCAATGGTACTCCATCCCCTTTGATAGAACTTTCATAAAATGTCCAAAATATGAACTGATAAGAAAACCAAAGAAAATCACATTCATCTCACGAGTACATACTTTCACAGTAATAGGAAAGCATTTTAAATTATAGCTATGGGATTGATCGAAAATTACTATCTTGATTGTTGTAATATTGTGTTCCTATAGATAAAGTCGTGTTGAAGATAAGAAACTACGGTTATTTGTTTGAACTTTCCTTAGGGTGGTGTTATCTATTATTCAATATCGCCAAGAGAATGATCCCGGCCCTTATGAAAATATATATACGTTGAGTTTAGCCTTTATTTTTACATCCATCTAAAGTTTCCGATGGTGCTCTCTACCCAAATTGACGTGCATAAATTACGTTGGATAGCAATAATCTCTTATCCATTTCACTTGTCCACTTTGGCCAATCAGAGGCTTCCTTATAGCCATCAAGCATATCTATCTTTCCTTATTTAACTGACAAATTTACAACATTAATGTCCCACAAAGAAGAATATGTAGTATGGCACCAAAAGAATACATGATAGTTACAGATATATTGAGCTTCATAATAGACCTTCCAGACCAATTATTTTAAACTAAAATAAGAGAGCACAAAAGAATGGACATATCACACTCAAAAGAGTTAAAGAATAACCACAACTTCAAACTATTTACCAAGGAAAATATTGATTTGACTTTAGAGTTTATAATAATCCAATATTAAACAATGACAGATAGGAAAAAATCACTTTCATTATTCATTTGAAAACTCAGTCCACACTAACATTTTATTTTAATCAGTTAAGGCAAAATGATGAAAAGATTTTAAAATTGAGAATTGAACTAACAACAAAGTCAACAAAATTTGGCTCATAAGACACCAGGTTCTTATGATAAGGCACCAAAAGAGTCAGATAACCTCTCTCTTGGGTTTTCTATGACATGCATCCTATAAAAAAAGGTTTTTAATACAGGATAGCCAAATAATATCTCATATCATAAGCTCAGCAAGTCCTTTAATTTTAGGTTTACTACAAAAGATTCAAATTTTAAAACGGAGGCATATCCGTTTCTTTATTAATTACTTAAATGTAGTGATCGCACCTCAATCAGTTGACCCTAAACAAGGGCGACTCTAATAGTCGTATATCTTAACATTTTTCATTTAAAAGGTAAATGAAGCATGATAAAATTGATGCTGCAACACCAAACAATATTCGCACCAGTAGTCTACAACTATAAATATAGCTACACCATACGAGTAGAAATTTTTTGAAGGATATCCAAAGCGTTGACATATAAGTAGGATTAGTCCATGAACAATTGAATCACCACTGGAACTTCAAACGTATTAAGGGACGCTATCATCTGTTTTCCTCGACAGTCAATATCAGATTGGGAACTATTACAAGCACACAAAAAAAATATAAGTACAGAGAGAGAGAGAGAGAGAGAGATTAAACAATGGAGGAATTGTATCTTGAAAAGACTCATTTATAATATTAAAAAAAAACCCAAAAAAATCTTAATTTCCTTGGAAACAAGCACGTTTAAGAATCATAATATCTAAAATCATAGAATGAAAATCAGGCATTATCCAGCCAAAAACAGTAAGATCTGAGAAGAACGAAAGCCTTTCATTCAGGGAATAAAAAGGTATGAGAGGAAAGAGAGAAATTTATCACCAGAATCAGAGGTTAGTGTGAAAGCTTTAAACTGGGACTCGATTCTTGATAGAAAAAGCATGGCCTCCTTGAAGGGTTTAGAAAGTTCTTGCTCATACTTCGTCAACATTTCACAGTAGGCCTCCATGAATTGGTCAAGTGCTGGATCTTCACCGATATAGCTTGTGCTATTGCGGCCCATTGCAGCAGCAGATGAACATGCTTCTTCAAGTCTTGCCACCACTTCAGGAGGAGCTCCTATCTGTAAATAATTTCTATTATCAGTACGACTTCATATACTTAGGGTTACTTATTAAACTGTCTTTATCATCATTCTATTCAGTAGTAATAGGGTTTTTGTTAATACTTTTCCTTGACTCGATTCAAGAGAGTAAATCTTGGGTATAACCTTGGAGAGAGTTTATGCTCAGAGATTTTAGGGTATGTAAAGTTCATTTCAAAACTTGGGATACTCATTTACCTTTTGACAACTAACATAGGCAGTCAAGAGACGATGGTAGTGAGGATGAGCCATGATCTTTGCTTTAAAAGACCATTCTCCATCGTTGTTGTTGCTGTGATTGCTACAGCCCGGCCCCATAAAATAATACCCTGTGCTTGTAATATTGTTATTATTGCTACTGTTATTTTGTTCTTCAACCATGACAGAAGAATTACCAGGGCTTTTGTGAAGATTTAGGTTTTGATTGTTGGGGGTGGGAAGAAGAGGGAGATATAGGGCATTGTTGTCTGCATTATGAGCAGTCATGGAAGACATCATCATCGTAGGACACAACGCATTAACGTTGTCCCCAAAAGCTATCAAACGTGAAGAGTTACTGGAACCACCAACCTCCATTTCTCTCTCACACACACACACTAACAAAATGATGTATTGTTATACGTCTCTCCCTACTATTGCATGAGCTATCCGTTTCTTTCTTCTCTCTCTTTTTGAGCGTTCCCTGTGCCAATGGTCTCCCGAGTTTTATGCTACTGATTTGGGGAAATCCTAAATAGTTGTCCGAGAAAGTTGTATGTTCAGATTTTTCCACTGAAAATGGGATTTTAACCTTTATGGTCATTAACAGCAAAAGAAATTTTGTGAGGAGATAGAGGAGAAAAAGATTTGCAGATCGCACGCGATGTTTGCAGAGAAGAAGAGAGTGACCATGTTATTTGGAAAGCTTTACCTTCACGAAGAAAACCCTTACAGTACTCTTTGCTTACACTTCCACTGAAACACTGCCATTTTACTGATTACTCAGGACGAAGTTTTTGTTAATTAGGAGTTTAAAGTAATTGGGATGAACGATCAAATCGAGGTGTAGTAGAGTAGCGTTTTGCAGTGACGATAGAAATCGTCGGTTTTTGGTGCAGGGAATCATAAGTCCTGTCCTCTGGGTTGTGTACTGGCTACTGCTAGTTTATACGAGTTGTCCACTCATTTTCTATTATTCTGTACTCCCCTGGATTGTCTTCTTCTTCACCGGCGCCTTCCCCACCATTTTTATTTCTTCGTCCTTCTATATTATTCATTTGTAAGTTGTAACGTTGATTTAGGGCGCCGTTTGGCCCCATTATTTTACATTATAATGAGATGAATATTAATTTTTTTCAAAGATTGTTTGATTAAAAAAAGAAAAAAAAATAAGTTTACATATAATATTATTTTATTGAAAAATGTGTGATTGATAAAAAAAAAGAGAAAAAATGAATTATAATTTAACGAGGGTCAATGTCCACTATTTGAACCTATTTTTCAAGTTTTATTTTTCCACGATTTTAGTAATTTTTCATAAAAATTAATTAAATATATAATTAAAATGTTGATAAATATCATGAATTTCAATAAATGTGTGGTTGAAAATAAATTTGTGAAAAATTAAATATGTGGGAAAGGAGGTAAGTGCTTATTTCCAATTATACTTTTTCCTAATAAAGATAATTTGACAAGTTTGATCACATATTTTTCAAAAAATTACATTTTAAGAAAATCTATTATAGAAAAATGATGCTCAAATAGTGTGATACCAACATTTTAACATTTGTTCATTAAATTCTCACACACGAACATAACGTTTGACTCAATTGAAGGGTAGCATTGTTCAAAAAATAGCTACATTAAAGTAATTTGAATAATCATTATTTAAAAATAAAGATTTTCTTTTTAACAATTTTATTCTTTTAGTCAAAAAACGGGTGCAGTTGCATGGAAATATAACATATAAATAAATATTTTTCCGTGCGGTGAGATGCTCGACACACAATGTTAAAAGATTGAGACATGAATGTCACAAATAATATGTTGAGAACATGATCGCCAAATTTTACCCCTAACTTATTATTCAAAGTGCAAGTTGATATGTATTCACTCACTCTCTTAATCTAAAAATTGATGTTCACAATTGTATATGTACATATATAAACAGAGTTGAGATTACTCTTGCTTTTTGTATGACTAAAATATTATATTAGTCATCTCATTGAAGCAGTAATAAAAGTCAGCGTCAATGGTCTATCAATGCACATATCCTTATCTAAATACCTACAAACCTTCACAAAATCTTGAGATATGGTCCACTAGTTTTTTTTCATGCTCTTGCCTTAATTAAAACATTTCGTTCTTGTGCAAATGTAACGCGTCTAATCAAATTTATAATCCATGCGAACTATCAATTGTGTCCATGACTCCCTAACAAAAATTTGAGAATACAAAATGTTCAAGCCTATAACTCAATCTGTTACGATCGTGAGGTTAACCTCACACAAATAATCTAAAGGGCAAAGCATTGTCCTTGGAAGTTTCAAACTTTTTCTTTCGGATAAAAAATAGTGGCATTTAATCTAATTAGGAATGTATGTTGTTAAAACTACATTGATGCTCAAGACATCACTTGATCGGTATGGTTTCGAAACACAAATTCTAAGAACTCTAACAATCGTCCAATCCAATCAATGAAACTTGAATAGCCCATGCAAAATACACGGTTCTAGATCTATCATTGTCTTATAATTTCGCCTCACAATCTCCATGATCATCATATAAGTTGAACGAGCTCATATTTTGCAACTATTTATCACGTTCATACTTTAAGTTGACTAGAAGACTACCACGCTTGATTCGAGATGGTTAAATTTTCACATTTGTTGCTTAGGATTAATCCGGAGGTATATCTATCTTGCTTGACATCCTGCCCTATATGGTATAATTTGGACAGTAATGTAAAAAATTGTAAGAGAAATAAAAGGATATGATGGTGTAACGTGAAAGAATTTCAACAAAGATATAAATATTGATGTACATGTAATATGATTACTTTGCTTCATCCATTCAACATATTTATTCCCTAATTTAGGTGACTTCAGTGGAGACCCACTCCCGCGATGTACTAATAAACAGTTCATTTTAACTGCACACTGGTTGTCGTTGGAATAGCATTCAGAGTTGATCGAGACATTAAGAATATAGCCATTGATAGCTAAGATCAGGTTTAGGTTTAGGTTTAGGGTTCTGTACCCTCATTTCTGCCATGACTAAAGAAAGACAGAACGTAAAGAACACCAGCAGATTTTTGAAAAGTAGAGAGAGAGAAGCAAAGCAGATGATTTTTACAGCTAATAGATTGCATGTATATACTAATAGGTGTATAATGTTAAGTATTTATGTATAGATTCAGCCAGCTAATAGGCTAGAGCTAGGGTTTCACAAGATTGCTTTAGTATTTGCTTTACGTCATGTCCTCACCAGTGCCCTCTGGCATCGGCCAATGGGCTATGATACAAAGGTGAAAAGCAGAAGAAATGGAGTTTCACAAACATGACATTAGAGCAGCATCAGCATGTAAAGATCATTTTTTACCATTAGGCCCTCTCTTTGATTGCTACATTTTCTGTGAAAAATGTCACATTCAAGGAAAACGAATTTCACTTTGATCGTATGATTGCAATGTCGAAATGGAACCGTCGGATTGCAACGTAGAAATGAAAATCAAATTCCAAGATACAAAACTATTTTAAACTGCATTTTCTTTGTTTCCATGAAAAACGAATTCCTATGGATTTAGTGAGTTTTTATTTTCTAACTAACATGAAATTGGAATTCTTTTCCACATTTACCAATCAAATGGACCCCTTAGTCATTCATAAAATAACCTCTAGGGTGACTTTAAATTAATTAATCTTTGTTCGTGTCTCTCGCCACAAATCGACGGAGGGTAGACTTTTCTGTTAAACTTGTTTAAATTTAATTAATCTTCCCTTTATCTGGATTATCCCTATCCACATTTCAGTAAATACTCACTTTTCAGAGTTAAAAGTGGTAAAATTAGTCATCAATCACTCAGGGGCTTAATCTCTAGTACATGTCAATCATTTTTTCTGAGTTAATTGATTTAATTAGTCTCTTTTCTGAGTTAATTGTTTTAATTAGTCTTCACTTTATTCTTTACCCTTTCCAAATGTCAATCAATAGTACACTTTTTTATGAGTTAAACTGGTTTAATTAGATCTTAACTTTATCATAAAGCAAAACCCCTTTCCAGCAAGTTACTGAATGGCGCAATAAACAATTAATAACTCGTGAGCTCCGAGATTAAACTCACAGTTAACTCATTTGTCTTGTAATCATATCTTACCACTTTAGTTATTCCAACAAAAATAAATAAATAAATAAAGTTTCACATTCCTCAATATCTTAATGATTTTTTGTGGGGCTCATCAATTACCCCACCTCTCATTTATCTAACATGACTTTTATAGTAATATGATTTAACAAAGAGAAATGCTTTATGTGCATATGCAAAACCAACAAAAATTTTACAACACACACACACAATATATGGGTCCCGCACTTCTTTTTAAAATACACGATGGGGCTCACCCACTGTGAGTATCTGTATGTTTTTTGTAAAAAAAATTCTGTACAAAAGAAAAAATTCTTTAAGAAAATGGTGACTAGTTCAAAAATATCAATCTTTTTCATTTAATAACAATATATGTTACAATTTCAATTTCTCGCTTCAACTTCTTACATTCTAATAAAATAGTAACTTGAACTTTCATTTCGAAAGGTTAAGCTTATTAATATTGATTGAACATTTATTTGATAAAAAGAAAGGTTAGCTTCCCTATTAGCACTTTGTGACGTCTTATCATATTTTTAATGGCCAATAATTCTTTTGCATGACAAGACTCGTATATATTCGATAAGGGTTCTTGGCTATTGAATTGGACATATTCTTGGTAGTGGGACGCAGGGAGATGGAAAAATCTTTCAGATATTTATACCGAGAGTATAACTTTTGGCCGACAACATTTTGCTTTTCATCATCTATAATTCATGCCACTACGAATGGAGGCGAACTCAGATTCCCAGCAACAATTCTTTGCGATTCGCCATTTTTTCTTATTTTGAAGCACACATTCTGCAAAAAAAATCAATTAAATCAAATAAGGATTAAATTTTAATTGGAAATCATTTCCATCAGCCCATGTTTTTGCCTGCCAAGATGCGTGCTGGACCATGCAAAGCTCAACTCCATCATAAGAAGCTGGTCACACATAACATGTACATTTATTTTTCACTTTAATCATTGTATGTATATTACGCTCGCCGTGTATATTGTTCATCAGAACACAACACCGTACCGACAATACCTCATAATACAATAAGCAAGCAATTTCTGTCTAGCCTGAAGCAAAAATGGAAATGGAAACTATCAAAATGGCAGGGACGGATTTGGGGGGCTGGACCGGGCTACATTGTAATTTTTTTAGTAGAAAAAAAAAATTTATGTAAGAAAAAAAAATTTCATTGTGTAATTTTTGTTTTTTTACGTATCTGTCCACCCTGTAATCCGGTCCTGGATTCGTTCCTGCAAAATGGGAAATCTTCAAAATCTCCTCAGGCACATTGCTCACAAGAAACAAGAGGTTCAATGCTATCAAGAAATTATCAGCATCTTCAACGAAGCATTTACAATCAAAATGTCCTTTTCTATCTATCAATAAAAAGCATCACCCCACGATTAGAGGTAAGACAATAGCGCCATCAGTCATAAATAAACCCAAGTTACACCAAAGGTCCAATTATAATGGCCTTTTAACTCTCGACCCTTTTTCACTTGACCCCGTTTTCTTCATTATCGGCCTACTTCTAGAGTAAAACTAAAATAACTTAATTTGTCTAAAAGTACGCGCAAATACTATGCATGACCTGAGTATAAATATTTCTTTACAAGTTTGAACGGGAATGAAATTTTACTTCAAACAACTAGGAAGATCTAAATTAAGGAAACGTGTATGAATGATCACAAGATTCCCAGCTCCAAAAGCAGCTGGAAAGCTTGAATCATGGCGAAAGCAGAAGCCTACTCAAAAGCACTATACGCATTTATCTTCAATTTAAAACTTAGAAATTCCTGCTTTACAAAACATCAAGCATGGGCAGCAGAGGCCTTGTCACAAGGAAGTGGACTTGACGACAAAATTGAAAGAAATGATCATAGTTTCTAGCTAACCACTGAATTCAATAGTCCTGCTTGTTCTATGGTCTGGGTGGGATCGGTGAGGACCTTGGGAGGAAATCTGACAGTCTGCAGTCGATAAATCCTGGTTCGTTCAGGCCTCGATGCATCAATGAAGGAACGGATATGACCAATTGTATGGTGAGAATTGAAGTGTGAAACCATGCGAGTCCCATCAGCCAATCTAAGTTGAATCGAGGTGGATGGCAGTGATTTATCCACTACCATGCCCATTGAAGGTGAAGGAGCAGTATTGAGAGAGGAAGAAACATCAGCTTCTGGAACAGATTCACTAGCAGAGCTACTTCCTATGGTTCTACCCACACCTTGAAATGGAGTATGGCGTTTCTAAGGTTCCCGCAAGTAAAGAAAATGTTATCACCGATTCTTTCTTTTACATTTGCACATGCACACAAGAATTGTACATTGCCACACGCTTAGGGTTGGGAAATCGAAACAAAGAAAAGGAATGTTTAACGATCTTCTAGAAATCAGAAAGGATAAGGGAATAATGCTGACAACAAAATGAATATCTCATTTTGCACCAACTAATCTTCCTTGTAGGGTTATGAAAGTAAAGTCATAGTAGAAAATCTTAAAGAAAAGCAATGAAAAAGTTATTCTCGAGCCTAGCCAGTAAAGGAGAGGAAGAGCTGAAGAGATAAAAAAATTTACTATATAGACTTACAGGGCATTCCTCATCCCTCCTTATGAGATTAACATGAACAGAGGATCTTCTGTCAGCAGGTTCCAGCTCTTTAGGGCACTCGGATTTTCTGATGCTCCGAAATTATTTTCACAAGTCATTGAATCCTTAAAGACTTCAACACGTGATCAAAATAAAAGAAGGGGACAACGGTCAAAACTTGAGGATATATTTGATTAAACAACATTTATGCCTAATCACTCGATATTCAACATTTATGCCTAATCACTAATATTATACACATGCAGGCAATAGATAATGTAGGAGAAAGAAGGGAGAGAGTAGTTTCATGAGATTTAAGCACAAAAATGTTGTATTCTAGAAAATGTGTGATATAGTTTATATACTAGTTCTACCTATGTAAAAGAAATGCCAGTTATTTGGCTACTAGCAATATATTTCTAGCATTTCAATCCGAAATATCAGTCTGAGATAATCTTAAGCCCTGATTCATTCATTTTCCCTTTTATTGCTAATTGCCTGTTACCTCCAGAAATGGTGCATTTTCTGGATCATCCAACCTCCTCAGAGGGCCATCATTTACGGTAAAACCATTTCTCCAGAAAACAATATTGGGTACAATGGACTTGGGCAGTTGAGGAGCAGAAGGAACACTTTCACCGGAGAGTAATCTACTGGTCCTGGCAAAGCTCCTTGATCCTGAAGATGGTTGAAGATTCTCCAAGGTTCCTTGCATGGCTCCCAACTGCCTAGCTTGATCATAAAGATCACATCCACATCATTACCCTTGAAGGATCTTGAACTAGCATGCCACTGCAAGTATATGATAAATGGGTCAGGTAATGTAAACTAATAGAAGGGGGATTCAATTTCTAAAGCATCAAAAGATTATTTATGTTTTGTCAGCAAAGATAAAAAGAAAAGATATGAAACAGACGCGGAAAAGAATGAAAACGAGTAAGTTGCTTAGATCAACACAATAGTTTCAACATATAACAGTCCTTCCAATTCCAAATTTATTCAAGCATGCTAAGCATCCAAAAAGAGCTAAGGAGAAAAACTATTTGAGGGAATGTGATTGTGGGGGGGGGGAGGTTCAGTCAAGGATCTCGAGGTTTAGGTAAATCGACTTGCACCTCTACTTGTTCTCAACCTGCATCGCTGCCTCAAATCAAGCCTGCTTCCTTTACCATCGTTAAAAATCTTTGCTTGAATCTGACCCCATCGGTAAACAAGCTATACTTAATTCTTTTTTCTCTTTCCACTTCTTAATTGAAGCTTGAAAATGAATAGCCATGAAAAAGTTACATTCAATGAAAAGAGAGGGGATGAGAAAAGATTATGCAGAATTATGGATACAGTGAGCCAAACAACCACTATGGACATTACTACAACAAACCTCATGAATGTAAAAGAGGGAGGAGTGGGGGCAGGGTAACTGACAGAGAAAAGGAGAGAATATTGAGAAATTTGTTTGTTTATCTACAACCAGACACAAAATAAGCAAGAATGAGGGGTGTTTTCATAACTGGGACAGCTCGGGGCTAGTTTGCTGAACCCACACCTGAGATGAACCTACACGGCACAAAAATCTTACCTTGTTGCCCTCCCCTCAATAAGAAAAAACAAATAAGGTGGGTACCAACTATTCTACTCCAATCTTACTGAGGACGTGAAAATATCTTTGACTGATAACTACAAATTGATTTCAACCTTTAACTTCCATAAAGAGATGACAAAAAGGTAATAAGAAACACACAGTCTAAAAACCAGAGGAAATGAAATTTCAAGAATCAACAGAATCCTGTATAAGCAGAATTTTACAAGTCAAGCTTGATGCTGTAACAGGCAAATAGCAATGCTACTTACATCCAGAAACTAAAGTAAGCTATAACTATAAAAATTAGAAACATTTAATCATACTGCTCTATCAAACTCTTGAATTCCATTTCATTATATTTTCCATAATGAGTAACCTTGAATAAAAGCAAGTGTAAAAAAAAGGATCAATTTTAAGGGCAATAAATATTATTACCCCTGATTCAAGATCTGTGCAGTACATAACCTAGCCCACGCATAAAGCAGTACGAAAATCTCCCAAAAACAAGTCTCAAGCTCGTGTATGCAGTATTCAGGCTGATCTCACCCATTTACATTATAATAATGTACTAATTACAACCTTCTATACAATAAGCACAATCGACACGTATAGAATTCAATATCAATCATCCCAAAAACGACAAATTAGGTAAAAATTAGGGGTTTCTTGAAATAACAGGGACCTCTTTTCGCCGCCTGTGTAATGCTATTGGGGACCATCCAAGTCGCTGTCGGAGTCTTGACCGGAGGGCCGGTTCAAATCGGAGAGGGTTCGGATGCTGCCAGCCCGGCTGGACGAGGGTTTTGAGAATCTCTTGTCGCGCGAAGACATTGCTGATTTCCTGTGCTTCGAAAAATTGACAGGAGCGTAAACTCGTACAAATTGCCAACGGATATCATTTATCGAGTACACTTCACTCATGCTATAATCATTTTTTTAGTAACATGTGATTGAATACATTTTCATTGGTTAAAATTAAAATTCCTACCAAACCTGACCTTATTGTCTTGTCCTGGAACGAAAATCATTTCATAATAAAAAATTTGACACGACTTTTTAAGTGGTGTACAATTTATCAAAATTACGTAAATTCAGCGATTTTAGAGTGAAAATTGAAATTTAGATTTTAATTTATATCAAAATCAATAATTAACTTCAACTTTTTAATCCTACATTTTATTAACTTTTATTAAAAATTTCACTTTAATCCCCGTCAAACAGGGGCTACATGAATTTTGCTTAGAAAAACTCTATAACATAAAGGCACGATCCTGAAATGGAAAATCATTTTTTATAAGAAAATAAACTAATACAACTTTTCAATGTTATAAATTCAGTGATTTTTGTTTTTCATATAGAGTAAACTGATAAAGTTTTTCAATGATATATAATTCTTCAGAATCTCAAAATTTCGTAAAGTCATGAATTTGGAACGATTTTTTTTTTATTTTTTATTTTTAGAAATATGCTTTTAATATCATTTATCGAGTACACTTCACTCATGCTATAATCATTTTTTTAGTAACATGTGATTGAATACATTTTCATTGGTTAAAATTAAAATTCCTACCAAACCTGACCTTATTGTCTTGTCCTGGAACGAAAATCATTTTATAATAAAAAATTTGACACGACTTTTTAAGTGGTGTACAATTTATCAAAATTACGTAAATTCAGCGATTTTAGAAAATATTATGTCTTTATTCGGTGAAAATTGAAATTTAGATTTTAATTTATATCAAAATCAATAATTAACTTCAACTTTTTAATCATATATTTTTTAATTTTTATCAAAATTTGTTAAAAAATTTCACTTTAATCCCCGTGAAACAGGGACTACATGAATTTTGCTTAGAAAATCTCTATAACTTAAAAGCCACCATCCTGGAATGGGAAATCATTTTTTTATATGACAATAAACTAATACAACTTTTCAATGGTATAAATTCTGTGATTTTTTTTTTTCCATATAGAGTAAACTGATAAAGTTTTTCAATGATATATAATTCATCAGAATCTCAAAATTTCGTAAAGTCATGAATTTGGAACGATTTTATTTTTTATTTTTTATTTTTAGAAATATGCTTTTTAACTCAAAGCACGGGTCCTGAAATAGAAAATCATTCTTTTATATGAAGTTAAATTGATACAAACTTTCAACGGTATAAGATTCATCAAGAACTCTTTTTTTTATTTATTATTATTATTATTTATTTTCGAATATTTTATAATATGCGACTTTTGCAAGATTTTCATAAAAATCTTTATAACTCAAAACATGGATCCTGGAATGGAAAATGTATCTTAAATAAAAGAAAACTGATACAACTTTTCAATGATACGTGATTAATCAAAATCTTAAAATTTCGTAAATTCAATGATTTTCAAAGGTGTTAGTTATCATTCAAACTTTGCGTTGTTTTGGAAAATTCTCATGAGTGGAAAATTCTCATAACTCAAAGCACAGAATTTTCATAAGAAAATAAATTAATACAACTTTTCAATGATATAAGAATCTTCAAAATTTCGTGAACTTAGTGATTTTGGAAGATTATAATATACTGTGGAGGGGCCAATTTTGTAGATATGAGGACGAATTGAGTTAGATGTTTGCGAGAGCGCGGATAGCACCGGGTTAAGGTGGGTTAGTGTTATTTTAGTTGATCATGATTGATTAATGTGATTGAATTTTATTTGATGATGATTTCCTTAGAGCATAACTCCGATACCATGTAAAGAACGATAAAATATAAAAAAAATTTAATTTAACTTCAACCTTACACTGATTTCATTGAATTACATACATAATTATAGGTTCTACAAGTGACCTAGATTAACATGAATTCCACAAGTACAAAAAAAGTGAAATTACATTAACTATTTTTACATATGAGATAACTTTATCTAACAACTGAGTTATCTCTAACATTAGAACTTCTTTGCTTTTCATTATAATATTCTTATAGTTTAAAGGTCAAAATCAAACTTTAATCTTAATCATATAATTCATATTTACTACCTATTTATTCACTACTCGTTTCTATTCATAATTATAATTTCAACAACTTATAATGAACCCAAACAAGCACTTATTAAATTACGAGGAAATTAGGGTTTTATAGTTGGTCACAAAAAATATTAATAACGTAAAAAAAATTCTTAGTACACTAAATGTTGCTTGCTGCCCTACATCACAAATAAATACGTACCAACAAGGACTAGTAGTAGGTTAACGTCTAATCTGTTTGGACAGGCTTGTAAAGCAGTAAATTTTATTTTACATTTCTCTGAAGTTAATCAAGTAAATTCATAAACTGTTGTTGGTTTTCGTCAATGGCGATTTTATTTAGTGAAATGCAATTTATCCCTTAAAGATATCATAGAAACATAAATGTATATTGTTGACCTCAAAAAATGATGCCAACATATGCCGGGCTCACTCGTGCATACGTAAGCCAAATTCCAACATGTAAAAATAGACCAACGGTAGAGATCGTTCTGAGATTGGATGTGGGAACAACTTAACGACACGAAACGTTTCCATTCGGGTTCCGGCGTACTATCGGTGACACGATTGTATAATAAGAATCAATCGTTAAGAATTAAATCTGAATCTAAACTTGTTATAAGTCAATGAGAGTAAAATATATATATTGCTCCAAGTGTATGAAATTTCAGTAGTCCTCAATTGTTACGTGTTAAGGGTATTTATAGTGTTACAATGGAATGGTGACATTTGGATCAAATTACACGTGGCCTCATCTCCTCGGCTAAGGCATCAAATCCTAGCCATCCAGTTGACCTTCCTAACTTTTCAAAGCACTTAATGTTTTTATATTGACAAAACATGACGCAAATACACATTTACAAAGGTCACATCAATCATTCGAAAAAGATCTTCATCATGAGTTCAATATTTGCACATGGGCCGTCAATAGTGGAGAGTCTCGGATCCATGAGGCGCCTTGGAATGAATTGGGCATCGGCTAAACAATAGGACCTCAAATAAAGGTGTCTCGGAGTGCGTTCATAGAAGGAATCAAGACGGTTCGGTTGGGTAAGATCCCACAGCTTAGTTTTGACGGTCACATGAAAGTCCATTGTAACGAGTCATAACAATAGTCCACCCGAGTCCATGTGTGATTATTTATGTCATGCGTGAACTTCAGCAATGGTTATTGAAATTTGTAATATATATTACAACCTTTATTTAGATACGTGCATCCATTCAAGAAACATACGTAGGTAATCTTGATATGATTTTGATGATAAAACATACTTGGGGTGCTCAAGAAGAGTGTGATTTTGATACCACCAATGGTTACGTCATCACCCCCAACTTTTGGAACAAGAGACACAAGTATCTCATCGTCATCTTCAACCTCCAAATCCTCCAAAAGCTCATTCAATGCCAACGTAATGGAAGTCTTAACTTTTGAAGAGTTCTTATGGCGGACTTGCGAGAAGGTACCAGCGTACTCAGCCTGGTCAAAATCATCAAAATTATCAATATCATTGAGGAACACATCAAACTTGATGGAATTTCCAGTATCCACTTCTATTCCTTCAATGACTAGAAGCTCTTCTGCTTCATCCTTTTCTTGCACGCTCCTTGACTTTTTGGGCCGTGGAACAACAACGCTGAAAATTTTATCGAGTTTAATAGGGAACACAGTACTGCTAACTGGTGGAGCACCGGAAGTAGTCCTCAAAGGGGACTTCCTTACTCGTGCAATTGGCCGATTAACCAACCAGGGAAGAACCATTGGTTGGTAAACATATCCCATTTTTCTGTTCTCCAAACTGTCACAAACTTTAACGCGCACAAGCTGCTTATTTTCGTCATAGAATAGGAAGGTGGTATTTAGCCAATCTGGGTCCTGGAAATCCTTAGGTTTTGGGCCTCTTAGGTCTCTCCATATTGACCATAGTCTATCAAGATTAGCATGGTGGCTAACGAACAAGGGTTCTCTACCCGTGGAGTAAAAGTTGCCCATGTCTTCTTGACTGGGCTGCCTTGGGTCACCAACCCACACGTGTACTGCATTGTAACAACCACGATCCACTGATCCTGCTCCAGGGGATGGCGGATCTCGTGCAACTTCCATAGAAGCACTCAGGTGTTGTTGCGCGAACCAAATCTGTATACACTATGCTGAGGTTGTCACGAATCACTTTTGCCGGAGGCTTGTTTTCGTTGGCTCCCGAGCTGTAGCCCAGATCAACGAGTTTTGGTGGAAGATGATTCTGGTTACGCTTATCATTAAACAATGATGAACAAGGGTCCACAAACATGGCGGGCATCGTCATGCCTCCACGAGGATTGTCCCAGTTCCAATAAGGCAAACCAAAATGGGGGTCACCAATCAACTTCCCCAAAATTCTTTCGTAAAAATACAAGTACCATCTATGCCAAGGAAAGAAGAGCCAACAGTTGTGAATTTGAAGTTTAACGTTTTCGTGTCCAGTTTCTTCAAAAGTAAGGTTACAGTAAGCACAATGAACGTTGGCTTGCTGCATGAAACTACGTGGGTCATCAGATGGAAGATCCTTCATGTGTTCGATGGCGTACTTATACTTGTCTATGTATTCCTTTGTGGCTGTGTGAGCAGCTGGTCTATAGCGCATATTATAGACTGGGGGAAGCTTGTAATCGATGATATTTTGAGACACAGGAGGGCTACAATTAACGTCTAGAGGTTGCGGGGTGTTCAAGTTGGTGCCACGAACACATTTGGTGAAATCTGGAGGTGGTGCCGGATCAGCAAATGCTAGTTGTTTGGCAGCAGCCCCATAGAGGCCGCCCATGCCGAGAAGCATATTCCTCCTGTCAAACTTATTCCCTTGGGTTGAATCTTCATTTTGATTTTGGTCACTGTGTGTGGCTTTTGATGAGACTGGAGAACGTGACTGTTTTGCATGGATAGAAAATCTTGATGGCTTTGGAGAAAAATGTGCATGATGATGAGGGGAGAATAAGCTGGGAGCGGGAGTGAGAGAACATGAAATCAATGGAAGAGAAGCCATTAATTAATTGCGTTTTTTTAACTTTGAATACAATTGCATACGAGATTCCACATGTATTTATAAAAGGATTTCATTTGTACATTACGCCGCTTTGGTTTAAATAAAAATCAAATTTTGATAAATTTTGATAAAGCCCGTGTTTGGACTCCATTTTAATTTTAGTACATTCCTCTCTTTCCTCATTTCAACTACATATTCTCCAATAAAATAATGTTACAAGTAAACTCAAAAAATTTCTTCTTTTTTAACCGCATATTCTCCAAACAAAAATTACTATTCTAAAATATATATTCCCCAAAACTTCATTAAAATAGACCCAAACAAGGGCAAAATTTTAACGTGAACCACAAGGGACAAGATTTTAGGCCCTTGTTTGGTAGGGATTAAAATAAGATTTTTAATAGCTTTTGATAAAAGTTGATGAAATGTATGGTTGAAATATTGTGAATCCTATAAAACATGTGGTTAAAATTGATTATTAACTTTAACTTAAATTAAAATTAAAATTTAAAATTTAATCCTTACCAAACATAGCGTAGGCCAACTCTTTCCTTCAACTACTCCATACATTTTTGAATGGAGGGCATTTAGCCCATGACTAATGCTACTATTTTAGTAGTTGAAATTTGTTGTCTAAAATTGAATGTCCAACTTAATGTCTGCCCAATGATTCATTGATATATGACTTTAAATTAGCACGTCCAACTTTAATCTCATTGTCACTTGCGTTTAAAAATAAGCAATGAGTCATTGGTAGATAATAAGTGGACGGTCAATTTTGGACAACAGATCTCAATTCCTATTTTAGTACATTTTTAGCAAGTTTTCAACTTTATTAGCTCTCATTTGGTGGCCTATAATTTAATTTATTTTATATTAATTTATTCTTATACTCATTTTCAACAACACATTTACACAATAAATATTCTATAAGTAAATCCAATTTTTTTTTCTTATTTTTGAAACACACGTCCTCCAAAAAATATTATTCCAAACATAATTTTTTTTTTTTCAAATTAAAGGTTACCAAACAAGGGCTAAAAAGTTCAATAGTTGTCCGCGCTTGATTTGATCTCTAGCCATGTGCACAAGTTTGATTTAGTTGAAAATGGAGGACAAAAATTAAGTTAAAGTAAACAATTGATTTCAATTATATATTTATGGGATCCATAATTTTTATCAATTTTTTAACAATATACTTAATCAATTTTATCAAAATCAATTAAAGACATGATTCCTTTCGCAAAATGAAACAAGGGCTAAATTCTCTTGTAATTTTTATTCCATTTTTATCCTTGAGTTTGAGTTGTCAATGAATACATATTTAACCAACAACAACAAAAGAAGATGCATTTTAGATAGAGTAATGTTATTTAGTTGCACCAATATGTGACAATTTTATAGCATTAAATGATATGTTTATTTAAATATAATATCAAATGATTCATTTAATTAAATTTATCAAATGTAGTCATCTGATATTCTAATACAACTTCTACTAGATATATTATTCTTTTATGTATTGCATATGACTGGCAAATCCATTCCATATATTTTCGACAGGTGGCATAAGCATTTTATTATAATTCGTACTTCGAATTTTCAAAGTTGGATATTTGCTATACAGTAGCATCAAACAAGGGTTGATTAAATTGACAAAGACAAGTGATGCTTCGCTCTCTCTCCTCTACTTCTCCTTTGAAATGCTGACTTGAACGAAGCATCAAACCCTAACTCATATTTGGTCCGAATTAAAATTTGATTTTAATCTAAATCAAAGTTAAATAATCAATATTAATCACATCTTTCATGGGTCCTCTAACTTTTCAATCACACATTTCAAAAACTTCTATCAAAATCTACTAAAAATCTAATTTTAATCTCTACCAAATATCCTGGGTTAGGAGTTCAGTAATTGTACTATTTCGTTAGGTAGATTAATTTTTAACTTCTTTGTTTTAGTTAAAACACCATCTAGGTACAAACGTACGTCATTTCTTGCAAAACCTTGCAACCAAATTTTTAAGTCTCTATTTGGTCCGGATTAAAATCTGATTTTAATCCTAGTCAAAGTCAAACAATCAATATTAATTACATATTTCATGGGTCCCACAATTTTTCAACCACACATTTCAAAAACTTCTATAAAAAACTGCTAAAAATCTAATTTAACCTCCATCAAACACTCTCTAAATTTTATACTGGGACAATGAGGTCTCCATGAAACTGTGTGAAATTGGTACCCTACCCACTCTTATCCTCTCATTTCTGTATATGTCGCACACTGTTCCTTTCTAGCCACAATATTGAATGTTTTTCTTCGTTCTTCAGAAAACAGTATGGGCATGTTTGGAACATTTATGAAAATTCTGTCCTAATTTTGAGAACTTCTAATTGTAAAATCTCTTTGTCGCTATATAGATTATTCTTTATTAAAAATTTTATATTCAGCTGTCTTATTATTTTAGGAGTTTTTCTAATTATGAAGTTATCAACTTCAATCTGTATCGTATTTGATTTGTGGGGATAATTTGTACCAAAATAATTATTTCTTTCAAATAGGAGCACGTGTAAATCGAGGAGTTCAGATATGTAGTTCAATTAGCTGTTTCCCAGAAAAATCTTTTGACACTAGTAATTTAAAAAGTGTTACGACTGCACTAAACTTCACGTAGGTATAGACAGCTAAGGAGAATAAAAATGGGATAGATAAGCTATAGATATAGATAACAAATGTAAAGTAAATAAACGTGTGTTTGGGCCACATTATTTTGAAAAAATGTATTTTAGAATAGTAGATTAATAGATAATTTGTGGTTGAAAAAGAAGGAAATGTTATTGATGTGATGGAAAATATTATTTTATTGAAGAATGTATGGTTGAAATTGAGTAGAAAAATGAAAATGAAAAATTTTAATGTGTATCAAACAGGGGCTTAAATTCCAACTTATTGTACCAAACTTATTACATTGATAAGACAGGACACATACACTTCTTACAATGGTCACGTCAATCATTCGTGAAAGATCTTTCATCATGAACTCAATCTTTCCATGTAGGCTGCTCAGGAGTAGAGCCTCAAGCTGCCACGTGGCAGCCTCTAATTTGTGGCAACCTCTAATTTTTAGTCATAACACATTAACATAGATTCGAATTTCTAATTTGTGGCAGCCTCTAATTTTTAGTCATAACACATTAACATAGATTCGAATTTCTGGTACGAATAGTCTTCTATCTTGTTAATTTATTAGGGATTTAGGTAACGGAAAGTTTATGTACCCTCTTTGTTGTACAAGTATTTAACTTATGGGATGTATTTAAACCAAATTAATTTCTTTCAAATGGGAGCACGTGTAAATCAAGGAGCTATATAGATGAGATTTGTAGTCTCCTCTGTCGTCCCCAGAAAAATCTTCGACGCTAATAATTTTAAGGTCTTCAAAGCTTTAAAAAGTGTTAGGACTGCATTAAACTTCACTACGATTTAGACCGCTAAGGTGACAACAAAAATGGGACAAGAGATATAAACGATCAATATAGATAAGGGATATAAAATAATTACGCAAAAATATTAACATAGATCCGAACTTTCTGTCCAATAGTCTTCCATAGTGATTAATTTAGTAGGATCTTCTCAGTTGTTCCCCAGAAAAATCTTGTAATTTTAAGGTGGCAAGATTTTAGAAGTCTCAGAAGTGCACTAAAATTTACTGCTTTAGATAGTAAAGGAGACAATACAAACTGAAAGCAACATAGATAACGGATGTAAAAAAATTATGCAAATTTATTAACATAGATCTGGACTGAACTTCCTGTACCAATAATCTTCCATCGTGTTTAATTAATTAGGCAGTGATTTAGGAGAAGGCTCTATTGCATTTAAATTTTAATTTGAGGTGTTACATTAGAATCAAATTAATTTTCCTCACATGGGAGCACGTGTAAATCAAGAGCTATATAGACGAGTCCAAATTTGTAGTCTCCTCAATCAATTATGTTACATGTAAATCATCATTTACATCATTTTATACATTTTGTCAGTGGCAGTACATTATTGGATATTTTAAATTACCAGACAGCCCTTCCAAAGATAGAATGAATGAAATGTTATAAGGGCATATAAGTCATTTCGCTATAAAAATTATGGCTGTAGGTTTTTTTCAACAATTGCGCCAGTAATTTCTGGGTCAACATATGCAGCTTCTCCCTCTATTCAATGTATAGCGGCCTGAAAAATCATTAAAATTAGAAGAAAAGTGCCCTCTATATGGTATTTACCTTGTGGGTTGGGCTGGGCGTGGGTTGAGTTGGATTGATTTTGAGTCCAACCCAAATTCAACATAACATGTTCGGTTTGACAATAATT
>CAIGRP010111361.1:0-39833 GCA_903798385.1 Fraxinus cuspidata
CTTGCCCGTCCAAAGCTCATAAGGGATTTTATCAGTGGCCTTAGTTGGAACTTTGTCGAGTATATATGTTGCGGTCTTTAATGCTTCACCCTAGAGTGATTCTAGAAACGTAGAATAAGTAATCATACTCCTCACCATGTCCTTAAGCATTCTATTTCATCTTTTAGCAACACCATTCATAGTGGGCGAACCTAGCATAGTGTAATGTAGGACGATATCGTATTCATCTAGGAATTTAGCAAATGGTCCTAGACGTTGTTCACCTGAATCATCATATTTTCCATATTATTCACCACTACGGCCAGATCTAATGCTTTTAATCCTTTTCCCGAGTTGGTTTTCAACTTTATCTTTACAGTTTTTTGAACATATCCAACGCCTGTGATTTTTCATGAATGAGATATATATAGCCATATCTTGAAAAGTCGTCTATGAACGTTATAAAATATTGTTGATCATTCTAAGAAATCGTAGGGAATGGCTCACAAATGTCCGTATGTATAAATTCTAAGACGTCCAAAGTCCTGTAGCTTGAAATCTTCTTTTATAATAGCATAGAGTCAATCATAATCTGTAATGTCAACGAGATCAAGAATTTCATTAGACATAAGTTTCTCAATTTTCATCGTGGAGATGTGATCTAATCTCTTGTGCCATAATGAGGTAGAATTCTCGTCGATTAATTTTTGTTTTACACCTCGAGTACTTACATGGAAGGATTCATTAAAAGAAGCAATTGTATCAATTAAATAAAGGTTATCGTAACCTGATAAAGAACCAAAACCAACCAATTTTACATCTTGAAACAAACTAAATTTTCAATTCTCAAATGAACAAGAATAACCAGATTTGTCCAAAGCATAAATATAAATCAAATTTCATCGAAAAGATGGTACAATAAATGTTTTATTAAGATTTAAATAAAATCCAGTATTTAACAATAATCTAAATTTTCCTATTGCTTCTGCTTTCACCAATCTGCCATCACCAACATAGATGTATCTTTCACCTCACTTAATTTTCGGCAACTCAGACATCTCTGCATAGGTACACTGATGTGAGTTGTTGCTCCAGAATCTGTCCATCATGCGTATTTAGGTACCGAAGTTAAATTAACCTCAGAACAAACCAAATGAAGAAGAATACCTTTCTTAGCACGCCATGCGTGATAGTTGGTACAGTTATTCTTCTTATGGCCTACAGCTCTACAGAAGAAACAACCACCCTCAATTTGTTCTTTATGCTATTTCTTTTGTGATGCTGTACGCACATCTTCCTTGTCAATTTTTCCTTTCTTGTTTCTTTTTTCCTTGGATGTTGTAGCTAAATGAGCACTTTCTGTCTTGTCATGCTTCAATCTTTGCTCTTCTTGGACACAGTGTGAGATGAGCTCATTAAGGGACCATGAGTCATTTTGACAATTGTAGCTCACCTTAAATTGATTAAAGTGTGCCAGAAAGGATATCAAAACCAAGTGCACTAACAAGTCAGATAAATTCAACTTGAGTGCCTTTAGTTTTGAAGCAATACGAGACATTTCCACAATGTACTCCCGTATGTTTAATTTCCCTTTGTACCTCATTGAGATAAGGTTTGTTAAAAGTTTGCTAGTTTTAGCCTTTTCATTCTTGGCAAACCTCTTCTTAAGGTCCTCAAGGAAACCCTTAGCCATAGTCACCTTATCGGACATAGTGCCCTAAAATGCTTCCGGAATAGCACGCTTGATGACCATCAAACTTATGTGGTTCGGTCATTCCTACCTTTCATCTCTCTCTTATCATCAAAGGTACTTTTATCAGTAAGTGTAGTAGGTTGATCGACCCATAAAGCAAGGTCTAGATCCATGACTCCGAGAGCAATCATCACGTTCTCCTGCCATGCTTTAAAAGTTGGTGCCATTAAGCATTGGAATTGAATTGATGCTAACAAAGATATTAGCAGCAGAACCTGAAACCGAACGAAAGAACATTGTAATTGGAAGAGCTCACAATCTTTAATATGAAAATAATAATTTCAAATAATGATGGGCCCATCACAAGATACCTAGCACAATATCAATATTTAGTTTTTGGACAGAAATATTGACTTGTAAGTGGTACTCTTGGTGTAATGATCAAACACTGACAATAAAGAAACATGTCAATCAATAAATATTTCTTTGGACCGATTTATTGATCACATGTTAAATTAAATAATCGTCACACGTTTATCACCATAGGTGTATGTGCAATTCGGCCAAATATTGACATTCATTTGAGCCGATCAAATATTTGCATGAATAACACACACAAAACACATTTTAACATTCTAAGTTAATTAATTTTCACAATAGAGGTTGCTCGGAAACATGCTGCTTCAATTAATTCACTTTCGAATATTATACATATCAAAAGAGTCCTTTGTACCAAATTTTGAAAAAGAAAATCACCGAATTTGCATATTTAATTTATTTTGGAACTTTAGGGGTATAGGGGTTAATAATTCAAAATATTAGAGATAAAAAATTAATTATCCAAAACTGTAGGGGCCAATAATTGATTATTCGAAACTTTAGGGGCCAATTTAAACAAATTATGAACTTTTAGGGGCTTAATTACAAAATTAAGACTTTAATGGCCCAAAATTAATTAATTTTCAAACTTCAGGGACTGAATAATTAAAACCAGAACTTTAAAGGCCCAATATGATGAATTTTAACCTTAAGGGGCTGAATTACCAAAGCTCTAAACTTAAGGGGCTGAAAGATTAAAAACTTAACCCTAATATGAATTGCAAACGAGGGCCTGAAAATACCTAGTTTTAACCATAAGCCCCCCAAAATCACCCAAACCGAAAAAAAAACCCTAATTTTTTAAAGGTGAAATCCAATATTCAACTTCATTCTTCTTGAGCGGCACTCAGAAACTTGATAATCTCTTAGGAATGAACAAGCTAGCTGGAAATAGGCAAGGTTTAGGATATACTCAGACCGATAATAATACTACTAATTCATCCAGAACCATTTTTGTCCTAGCCACTAATAGACTTAGGAATGGTGCTAATCCTGAATCCAAGGATAAGGGTGTATTAGAACAGAAGCCAGCTAGACAATGTAGGAACAACCGATCTAGAGAGCGGTAAGCTGCCTTTAGGACAAGCTTCATTCAAGTCCAATAAATTATGGCATGTTCGACATTTCTCGTTACTCTTCGGTTCCAGGACCATATTACATACTCACATGGGGTATTGAGCTTTATGGAATCATGGATAAAACCATTCTTTGATATCTTATCCACCTACTTTTTAATGTTTTATACTTTTCTGCTATCATTGCCCGATGCCTTTGCATCTTAGGTTTGATCTTTGGATTGATTTTTAAAGCATGACAAGAAACTTAGGAATCCATTTTCACCATGTTAGCATGCTTCCAGGTGAACACATCTAGGTTTACGACTAGGGAGTATTTTAGCAATTCTTTCCTAGGCTCGCTCAATTCCTTGCCAATTTTCAGTACTTTACTCTTATCTTCTAGGCTAACAGAAAAACTTTCTAACTCTTCAACAATAGCCATTTCTGACATGCAATAAGTTATGTAGGGGTCAATAGAGTCATCAATCTCCAATGTATCCCTAGGATTACTCGTTTTCACTATGGAAATTATATTTTTAGAAGATGTCATATCTCTATTTTTATTACTTTCATGGTTCCTGTGTACGATTCTCAGATTTTGCTTTAAGAACATTTCATCTTTATTAGTAAAATACCTCACATGAGATTGATGAAGGTAGATTATTATACTTGCATGTGTCATGGCAGTCCTTCTGAGGATTCAGTCGTATGCAAATTTATCCTTAACAGTATTGAAATTCATATATCATTGGTATGCCTATGATTCATCTCCTATCTTGACTACCGGACTGGTTTGTTGCGAAAGATTAGGCCTCATCGGGAAAAGTTGTGAAGTTCCAACACAGGGATCCAAGGGTTATATTTCTCCTTTCGATCAAACACTTCATCATACATCACATTCTGTGTGATTTCATTGTCCAAAATATGCGGTGAAAACATTCTTCCACTATTAATGCTTGGATCATGACACTTTATTCTTGATTCCTTAAAATTTATTGCAGGCTTTATAGATTTAATAGAAGAAGTCAATTGTAACGCCCCAACCCGCATGGATCAAAACACCTCTAGATTAAGTTTATTTTACCCATAGACCATAGACTTAATAAAATAAAAAATGAAAAATAAATGTTGCTACTTCTATTTTCTATCGACCTCGAAACTTCATGAAATGTTATAGTAAAGTAGGAAATTCTATATGAGGTATTAAAATATTTTTCAAAACCTCGTACTGACTCGGTTTAGAAGGTAACCCAACGCAGTTTACTTAAAATGACATATAAAATTCTACAGATGTCAGATCGACATGATTTTAACTTTATTCAGTAGCTAATCCATAAGGCTATCAAACTCCACTGGTTTTGCCCAAAAATTCTAATTAACTATTGAGTTACAAATTTTTAAAGTCGAATGCAGAAGCTGAAAACAGCAACACTACCCAATGCAGTTTACTTTAAGGAACATATAAAATTTTACCGACATTGAATTGATATGATTCCAAGTTTATTTAGTAGCTAACCTATGAGGCTATCAAATGCCACTAGTTTTGTCGAAAAATTCCAAGTAACAATTGAGTTATGAATTTTTGAATTTCAGGGCAGAAGCTGAAAATTTAGGAAAAAAACAGCAACACTAAATCGCTAACACTTTCTTTTGTGGTAAATGGTAACTTATAAGTTAATTTCTATAACACATAACTACTTTTAAACATAACTTATTCATAAAAATGTTCTTAGAACAGTTCCACATGTGATGTTCATAGAAATCAAATAAAAAAACATAAATGTTGCATAATCGAATTAAAAACGTTAAGTCATTGGCATCTCCATAATGTTGCATCATCCTCTACCATCATCCACGCCCCAAGCATATCAAATCAACCTATAAGAGGAGAATTAACCCATGAGTTTGAAACTTAATAGATATCATCGGTGCATTTCGTTATCAAATTAGAAATTTCGATCTGTAGATTCATACCGTCGCACGTAAAGGGATTTCCAGAAAAATCCGATTTGTATAGCATTATCATAACACGTAGAGCCGGAGAATGATCATTCAAAATATAGTAGTGCCAAAGCAACGTACCCGAAGGTATCAATTCATTCAACTTTTAAAGAAAAATCAGAATTTGAAAATGAAATAAACACTTGCACCTCTACCTACCTTAATTTGAAACTTTGAAATGAATGAATTTGGATGGTGAATATTGTTTCCCAACGGCACCCAAAACTTTAAGAAATCTACTCCTCTCCTATGTTTTTCTTTCTTTTGAAAAACGTTTTCCTTGATCAAAGTTTGCACTTTCTCCTTCACACCCTTGCTATTCTTTTAAACTTTACTTAACATAAAGATATATTTTTCTTTTAGAGAAAATAAGAGTAATTTTCGGATTTGAGGAGATGTGTAGTTAAAAAATGATTTTCCTCTTTTTGTAACTTCCTTTTTAGTGAAAAACTAAATCAGGGAGTTATATTATCATTAATCTTGTTAAATTGAGTCTTTAACTAAGAATTTTAAGCCCATAAAAATAATTGTTATAAAAAGTATTATAAAACAATCACATAATAAAAAAATTAAGAAAATGAACTATTCATATAATTGTAACTTATCTCTATAAATGCTCACTAATAAAACAATTATTTCATTCAATTAACTTGGTATAATTGTTCTTAATGTGCAACAATAAGGAGTTTTTTTTTTTTCAAAAATAATTTTATGAATACTTTATAAAAATATTTGGATGGTGATTCGAACCTGGGTTGCTTATATGAAATACCATGTAGATGACCATTGTGGCAACCCAGTTATTCATTAAATCTTTGTAATCAAATTATTTAACATTAATGTCTTAAATTATTGGGCTTATAAATAACTTATGGCTTGTACTTTCTTAACCTTGAATGGACCGAGCTTCCATAGTTTGCTTACATCAATGGTTGCAGGTTACCTATGCGCTTACCTTTTCTAGTATACTTATTTTTCAGGTGTTATATCTTTACGAATAGAGTATTGCATTCCACCATTAGTGCTTTGAGAACCTTTGTCATATTTTGGATAGCCTCCAGTGTTTAGGTTACCTCTGCATTAGTTAGGCCTTCCTTTGTTTGGCTCATTCCTTTAGATCCCAAGTTTTTTCTTGATTGGAGTGTAGAATTTTGTTGTTTATTTTGCTTTGTTTTTCTGCAGAAGATGCCAATTTGTTGATGGTAAAAATCAAATCAATAAATTCATCACCTAACTATGATTTTCTCCTCCTAAACTCACTTGTTTCAATGCTCAAACTTGGAGCAAGAAATGAGATAGCTATTTGAGAGGAAAATATTGAATTGCAAGCCTTTATTCCTTTAGGTGGGGGTATTTATAGATTTTCCCACAACAATTTAGGGTAATTTCATTATTTTAAGATAGGTAACAAGTGGTAGCTTTTTATTGGCTGACTTATAATTGACTCCGTTATCACGTTTTGTTAACGTACATGTCATGTATTAGCCTTGAAGTCATGTGTTAAGCATTTTTCTTGCGTTCTAATAGTAGTTTTTTGCAAGCCTAGGCGAAAATATGTTCATCTTACTAATAGCCTAAGAGTAACTAACCAAGAAGAGGGTGAATTGGTTTTTAAAACATTTTCAAAGAATTAATCTAAATTCAAGCAAGTAAAAACTAAATAGATTAATTCAAATAATAAGTATAAATATAAAAGCGATAAGTAAAATGGAGAGAGGATGCAAACAATATAATCATGGAAGTTCGATCCAAAATAATGATCTACGTCCTCCATTACCAAGCTCTACAACATGAGTAAGGCCTTTACAACACTTCCAGTGACTTACGAACAAGGAACAATGATCATTAGACAATGTTGAGCTTAGGGACCTTAACACAATTCACTATTGAGCTTTAACGGGACCTCAATATGACCCACACGGTGACTTACGACAAGGAACAACGATCCTTACACAATGTTGATCTTTAAGGGATTTCAACACGACCCACAATTTATCAAAGTGATTTCACTATAAAATACCTCTCTTGATAAATAATACAAACAAGTTAAGTACTAAGAGAGGTTAAGACTTCAATATATAGTAATAAATGATAGCTCAAGTGTTAAATGAAAATATTTGATAAATATAATAATAAAAAATTAGATTCAATCAATCAAAGTGTTTCAATGATAAGATGAAGAAGAAATAAATGTAATGTAAGTTCAAAAATCTTCTGTAGATATATCTCTCTTTAATGAATAATTGTAATAAATTAAGTGCTGAGAAAGAAATGAGAATCTTTGATTAATATGATGATTTTACAAGTTTGATTCAATGAATCAAAGTTTTCTATATAAAGAAGTAGAAAAGTTTATACAATATAAGTGCAAAGATCTTCTTCAAAAATATATCTCTCTTTTAAGATTGATATAAATAAGTTAAGCTCAAAGATAAATGAAAAACTTCGATGAGAGAAATGATTCAAGAAGTTTGATCCAACAATCAAATTTTTTGTTATGAAGAAATAAATAAAATGAATGCAAATGTAAACTTAAAGAAATCTCTCAAAATATATATCACTTCGATACTCTTGAAGAATGTTTGTTGAATGCAAGAAGTAGATGTATTTAGAGAGTTCAAAACGTCAAAATATCTGGGAGTTCGGGTAACCATGTCCGGTCCACCACCTCTTGTCCGAATGACCAATATAGTCATTTGTATAGACAAAATCAGATGTCACAATGGTCAAATTTTGGACCGTTGGAAATTTTCGGTCGACCTCCGGGCAGTTTGGCATTTTTTTATGTTTTGACCCGTTTGTTCCGATTTGAACGTTTTGAAAGGCATTGAGTTTTGAAGAGCATTTTTGACTAACTTTTCAAGATAAAAAGTGTTTTTCAAGTGTCCAAATATCATTTTAAAAGTCATTTTTTCATTTGATCAAATAATTGCATTCGAATGACTTTTGCATTCGAATGACTTTTAATGCACAAAATTGTTTTTAATATATAGAAGGATCTTGAGCTTATGCTTTCATTGTCAAATTCAAAGTGTTAGTACCATTACATTTTATCAAAGAAATCAAGTCTTTGATCTTACTCCGAAGTTTGGCTCTTAAGTTCTTGAATGTGTGACTTCGATCTTGACTTTCTTCATGAGTCTAATTTATAAGGTGTTGATTTTGATAATGTTTGATTGATTTTAACATTGAAATATCATCACTCAAAATCAATTATTAGAAACAATATTAATTTTGTTTGTGATCAAAACATTAAAGATGAAATCAACCATATGTGAACAATTTCTCCCTTTTTTATTATAACAAACAAAATGATTTGTAAGGTAAGATTGAACAACTGATATGATATTGATAAGTGAATATGCATTAAAAAATTTGCATGTAATTCATATATTCCCCCTATCTTTTACAAATCAATAACCATATATTCAAAGCATATAAATGACTTTCTCTCTTTCCCCCTTTTTATATATTCCAAGCATATTATATTTTCAAATCAAAGCGTGCATAATCATCTCACTCTATTTTCCCATTTTGGCATAAGCAAAAAGGCATAACATTTCAAATCAAAAGACAACCATAGGAAACAATAAAAGATTTCCCATTTTCAATGCTTTTCAAATCTATCTAACTCAATTTCTCCGTTTAGCATAAGCAAAATGATAGCACATATGAGAGGGAGAGTATGGAATATAAGATTAAAATATTAAATCAACCATAAAAGATATATTTCCCCTCAATTAAGCACAAGGTGCCAAATATATACAAGTTTAAATAAGAGGATAATTATCACATTTATAGTAAAATAATAATCAAAACGTGAATGATAAAATGACAAAAGCATACTCATTTGGGTAAAATTTATATAAATTCCAACCAATTATGCACATATAATCATATGAGAACATTTAGTATGAATTCAATTTAACCACCTACGTCAAATTCATCGATAATCTTCAAATCTCTTTGAATATATGAAAATTTATCAAGTGTTACAGGTTTAGTAAGAATATCAACATATTGATTTTCCTTATTCATAAATTCTAATACAATATCCCACTTTTGAGTGCCTTTAGAATACCATAGATGTAATATCTTAATGCCAATAAGATATCTAAAATTCGTTTTATGGCACTAAAGTGTGATAACATAATCACACACTAAACATAATACCAAGTTTACTTGCGATTAAGTAAAGGAGAGATCCAATCATACCTTGATATTTTATTATATTTATGGAAGTACCTTGATTTGAGTGTTCATTAATTTCAACTATTTCATTTCAAACTTATTGAGCATGTTCATGATGTACTTTGTTTGACTCCATTAGTTGGGAAGGTATTGATCACTTTACATTTCAGAAGAATCTTCTTCATCTAGTTGCACATCTACTTCTTCCTCATATTGATCTTCAACATCTTTAAGATCTTCCTTATTTTGATTTTATTTGCTCAAAAGAAATCTTCAAACCTATATCATTATCAATAGCTTTCTCTTGATCAAGAGGATTAGTTTCATCAAAAGTATTATGCATAGATTCTTCAACGACTAGAGTTGTCTTGTTAAAGACTCTATAAGTTGCTAGTCAATGAGTAACCTAGAAAAATTTAATATCAGATTTTGAATCAAATTTTCCCAAATATTCTTTTGTACTTAAAATAAAGAATTTATAACCAAAATCTTTGTAGTTTTCTTTCGACTGACTAAAACTCTATTTACAATATAGCAAACGATGTTAATGACTCTGAATAAAAAATATTGTGGTAAACCATTTTCATAGTTCGAGCTATTTCTTACAATGTGCAATTTTTCCTTTCTACTGCACCATTTTATTGAGAAGTTCTAGTAGCCGAGAAATTATGTTCATAGCCATAAATTTTTGCAAAAATCATTAAATGCAATATGTTCAAATTATCCTCCATGATTACTCCTAATAGTATATTAATTTTTATTTTGAACATTTTTACAAAAATGTTCAAATGCATTGAAAACATCATTTTTTTAGTTTCAAAAATGGACTCAAATAAATTTAGAAAAGCCATCAATATTGACGAAAGCATTATGTTTACCATTTAAACTTGTGATTCTAGATAATCCAAAAATATTGATGTAGAAAAGTTAAAAAGATTTTGTAGTTGAAGAACGTTGCTTTAATTTTAAAAGAACTTTTTACTTGTTTTCCATGCACCACAAATGTTGTCTTTCTCAAATTTCAAATTTGACAAACATTTAACAAAACAATTTTTATAAAATTTGGAAGTAGGTCTATACTATCATGATCTAATCTTCTATGCCTTAACCAAGTATTATATTTTCAATTTGATAAATATTTTTCTCCGCATTCAAATTTAGTGTTTATGACATAAATATCCTTACTTCGGTTTCCTAGAAACATCACATTATTTTGATGTAGTATCCTCAATAAGGCACTTGAAAAAATCAAATTTGATATGATAACATTCATCACATAACTGACTAAAACTAAGTAGATTGTTTTTAAAGTTATCTACAAAGGGAACATTATCAATCAAGGGAGATGAATAATTACCAAAAATTTTAATGTTGATGATTTTTCCTTTAGATTTATCTCCAAAAGTATCATGACCACCATCTTTTACTTTGAAGCTTGACAATAAAGCTTGATTTTCGGTCATGTGATTTGAGCATCCACCATTCAATGTCCTTTGCTCTTTATTTTCTTTGGTACCTACAAAAAATAATTCAATTTTTGGTCTTTGGTACCCATACAACCTTGGGTCCTGGTAGTTAGTGTTAGTTTTGAATCCACTTGTAGTCGTCTTCAAAATGTAAATATGATAGAATAATAAAAAGCTAGATGTCCAATTTTATTACAAAAATTACATTTGATATTTGAAACAGGAGAAGTAGAGGCTCTAACAAAGAAATTTTCAAGAGACTTTTGTTTTAAAAATTATTTGTATCCAATTCCTCTTTTATCAAAAACACATTTTTGTTCACCAAGTATTAAATCAAAATTTCTCGTCATGAGTAAATTTGTGAACAATTTTAGTCAAATCTAATTTTTTTTCTTATAAAGAGGAATTCTCCTTAATTAAATAATCGTAATCAGCTTTTCCTTTTTCATAATCATTTTGAATTTTCAAAAGTTTCTTCATCTCAATTTACAATAAAGAATTCTTCATTTTAAGGATCAAATGATTTAAAGCAAATTCTTCAAGAATTCCATCATAAGAGGTGTATAATTCATCATATGAATAATTTTCATTTGAATTTACCTCGTCATCAATAGCCATAAAGCACATGTTGACAATTTTCTCTTGACTTCCATCTTCTTCATGGCCATCATCATCACTCTCATCCTATGTTGATTGAAGTGCTTTCTTTTTTATAAATTGATTCTTCTCTTCGCCATTTTCTTCTTCCTTTTGGAATCGAAGGTTGTTGCTCAAACTTTTCCATTTCTTAATAAGAAGAAGTAGATTATCAAGATATTCATCATTCATATTTTTGCTTGAAGTGTCTTCATCAACTTTGAATTTTAAAGCAATTTGGTGTCTTTTCTCTTCTTTGTTTTTCATTGTTTTCTCCTTTTGTCGGTGCAATTGAGCACATATGTCACCAAAGTTTCGTAGAGATCTTCCAATGGATATGTGCTGATATCTTTGGTGTTTTCTATCAACATTCTCAATAAAATTCATTCTTCTGAGAGTGACCTAAGCATTTTACTCACAAGTTCACCGTTAGTGAATTTTCAATCAAAGCCTTTTAGGTCATTAACAATATCGGTAAAAGTGTGATCATGTCAATGATCGATTCATTCTCTTTCATAAAGAAATTTTCAAAATCTTTAACTAAGAGATTTATCTTAGTTTCTTTCACTTTGGTAGTTCCAACATAAGTAATTTCTAATGCATGCTTAATATCATAAGCGGAATCACATATACTAATACGATTAAATTCATTTATATCTTAAGCGTAATAAAGTATAATTTTTGCTCTAGCATTTTAATATATTTTTTATTTATCTAATTCATTATATTCTTCTCTAGGTTTAGAAATAATTTGATTTGGTTTACCGTCCTCTTTAATAACCTTTTTAGACACATAGGGACCAAATTCAATAACTTCTCAAATATTATAATCAATTGATTGAATAAATGTCATTATGCTAGCCTTCTAATAGTTATAATGAATACCATCAAAGAAAGGAATACTTTCAACACGACCCACATTTTATCAAAGTGGCTTTACAATGGAATACCTATCTTCATAAATAACACAAACAAGTTAAGTACTAAGAGAGACTAACACTTAATGAATAGTAATAAATGATAGCTCAAGCATTAGACGAAAAACTTTGATGAGTATAATATAATAATCAAAAATAAGATTCAATCAATCAAAGTATTCCAATGAGAAGATGAAGAAGAAATAAATGCAATGTATGTTTAAAAATCTTCTCAAAATATATCTCTTTTTAATGAATAATTATAATAAATTAAGTAATAAGAGATAAATAAGAAAATTTGATGAATATGATGATTTTACAAGTTTGATTCATTGAATCAAAGTTTTCAATATGAAGAAGTAGAAAATTTTATGCAATGTAAGTACAAAGACCTTCTTCAAAAATATATCCCTCTTTTAAAATTGATATAAATAAGTTAAACTCAAAGAGAAATGAAAAACTTTGATGAGAGAAATAATTCAAGAAGTATGATTCAACAACCAAAGTTTTTGTTATCAAGAAATAAATGAAATGATTACAAATGTATGTTTAAAAAAATCTCTCAAAAATATATAATTTTGATGCTCTTGAAGAATGTTTTGTTGAATGTAAGAAGTAGATGTATTTATAGAGTTCAAAACGTCAAAAAATCTGGGAGTTCGGATGACTACATCCGGTCAACCGCCTCTTGTCCGAATGACTAATAGTTGTTTTTAAAAAAAAAAATCAAAGGTCAGAATGGTAAAATTTTGGACCATTGAAAATTTCCAGTCGACCGCCTCTTCCAGCCAGTCGATCGCCGAGTAGTTTATCATTTTTAACGTTTTGACCCAATTTGTTCCGATTTGAAGGTTTTGAAAGGCATGAATTTTTTAAGAGTATTTTTTACTAACTTTTCAAGATAAAAAGTGTTTTTCAAGTCCAAATATCATTTTTAAAAATCATTTTTTCTTTTCATCAAATCATTATATTCGAACGACTTTTAATGCACAAAATTGTTTTTAATGCATAGAAGGATTTGGAGCTTAGGCATTTATTGTCAAATATCAAAATGTTAGTACATTTACATTTTATATAAGAAATCAAGTCTTTGACTCCAGAGCTTGGCTCTTATGTTTCTTAATGTGTGATTTCGATCTTGACTTCCTTCATGAGTTCGATTTATAATGTGTTGATTTTAGCAATACTTGATTGATTCTAACATTGAACTATCATAACTCAAAATCAATTTTTAGAAGCAATATTAATATTGTTTGTTATGATCAAAATATTAAAGATGAAATCGAGCATAGGTCAACACTTACTTGGTGCGAGTCTTTTGAAACTCCTTCGTATATCATCTTAATTAGCTATTAGTTTGATGATTGGCTAATTATATTGACAATATGATAATGCTAAACTCTACTTTTGAAGTTTTGATATTTCATTCTAGATTTTCACATGGAACATATGTTTGGTTTTAAATGATTGTTATGAACTTAATGCTTTTCAATTAATTAGCTATTGATTGAATTATCTTGTATTTTCTATTGACATTTGACAAAAGGAATATAAATTTGACATGTAATAATTATTACAAAGTTCGATATATGATATAGATATACCGCTATATTTTGTATGATCATTTTGATGTTCTAATAATTAAATGCATGTTTGCATATCTTTTTAGAGACATAAGAAGATGACATGTGAGCATGTATATAATTATACTCGAGAGAGATTATTAAATGAATTACAAACAGTCATCTTCATATTCGAATAGATGCGGTCTAAATCTTGAATTGATATTAAAATGGATATAAGTATGATAATTTGTCATTCTAGTATTTGTCAATTATTTTAGTCTCATAATGTTTCTACATTAATTAGTGGGATTAGTTAATTTAGTATAAATTTATATTGTTAATACACAACTCATCCATAAACTAATCTTGATTTTGATTATGGGAATTGTCAGAAAATAACATGATGACGGGGAGAACATAGTCCTTAATCACTTTGAATCGAAGAAGTATAATGATGAGAATAACCTACCATTGAGAGTATTATGGGAATTTCCATTCTGCCAAGTACAAAGAATAAAGGAAGTTGATAAGAATAGCATGCTTTTGGGAGACTACATCGTTATAGAAATGATGAAAATCCCAAATAAGTTTAGATAATCAAAACAACACATGTAAAGAAGCATTAAGCAGATTCAAAGACACTCAATCTCAATTCATGCAAATGATTGAGACACATTTCAAGAATCTGTCAATAATTTGAAAAATTAAAGAGGTCAGTTGGTTAAAATGATCTCCGAATGGCAACCCAAGGAAACAACAAATACAGTAGAAGTGGATGAACAAGCCGAGGAATTAATCATGATAGAGCCAAATGAATCAATGACATTCAATGAAGATGAAATTTGTCCCCTCTTTTTATGCTTTGCTTTATGTATACAATAACTCTCTTTGCTAACCACCACTATTCAATGTATTTATTCTTTCTAAACATAACAAAAGCATGTTGTTCCATTCCAATTGAAATACATCATTTAACTCTGTTTTTTCTGTAAATTGGATTGCAGAATATTGAACAACATTAAAGTAGGAAAAAATTAATTTTTCATTGTTAGGTTTTGATACCCAATAAATCCCGGGCAATGATGTTAAACCGGTTTTGTTGGATTATTCTTCATAGGCCTCGGCCGAGGAGTGAAGTGAAAAATTCGACACCACAATTGATCAACGTTGTCACGTAATCCACTTGGGTCATTTGATGCAACCTAATATATTACTGTTGCTCATGGCCCAACTCAAATAATTTGGATAGTTTTTAAGGTGTTAGCCATTTTACCACTTTCTCTTTGGGCCTATTATCCTAACCTAAAAGCCTAACATATTCTTAACCTATTTAATTAGTGTTAACAATTGATTAACTAGGTGGGAATATAGAAGCAGCCGTCCTTTTTGGTTNTTGGGCCTATTATCCTAACCTAAAAGCCTATCATATTCTTAACCTATTTAATTAGTGTTAACAATTGATTAACTAGGTGGGAATATAGAAGCAGCCGTCCTTTTTGGTTTTGAAAGAAGAAATCGGTTTTCTCCTTACCTCTTTGCTTTGTGCTCCCATTTTGAGAATCCCTCTTCCATTCATCACAAAGCCTTTGTGGCTGTTTGGACCTGCAATTCCCATCTTCTAGCTCTTTGTGGGCTGTTAATCTTGAAGCAACCAAGGTTTGAGAAGAGTGGTTCGATTTTAGTGATTGTGGTGTTGATTGGTGTCAACTGAACCCGGTTTGTGGTTGAATGGAGTCCTATTTTCAACATTCATATTCTATGCCCCTGTTTGATCCACATTAACATTGTTTGATCCACATTATTTTTTTCATTATCATTTTTCTACTCATTTTCAACCACACATTTTTTAATAAAATAATATTTTTCATCACATCAATAATTTTTTCTTATTTTTCAACCACACATTCTTCATCAATCTTCTATTCCAGAATACATTCTTCCAAAATAATGTGACTCAAACACACCCTATATTGTCGAGTCATATTTATTAAGGATGACAACAGAGTAGAATAGGCCTATACCCGCCCCGCTATCAACCAGGGATTTTAACTACTGCTTGGCTATTTACTATTTTATTATTCGTATATTATATGTTTTATAATATGATTTCAATTTTAAAACATAAAAAATAATAAAACAAGAGTCGTGATGATTCGAAGCACGAGGACTTTTACCTCGACAACGCGCCGATTCCTTGACTAGCTGTGGAATTCCTACCCCATTTGAGGTGGTGCAACGGAAAAAAATTACCATTCCTATATTTAATATTGCATGTTGAATATGACCTTAGAAGTGATTGATGGAATTTTCAGATAATAAAGATTAACCTACAATTATAACATATGGGATTTTTTTTTTTTTTCCCTAATAGCTATAGGGAATCAAACCTAATTCATGTCGAGGGGTGGGGTGCCTTTGACCTACTACTCATTCTCTTCATCCAAACACAAACATTAGTTTATCACTAACCACGAATTTAGAATGATATTAAATTATTTTAGAGATGTCTTTGGTCACTAGTGGAGTTGGTGGGGGAGGAATAAATTATCTAATAATATCCAAATGAAAGCTTTAATAATGGCCCATGTTATAATTTTCTCTAGAACAAATTATTATACTTAGAATAAAGTGTATTGTAATTATTGTAGACAAAAACTTATTGGGGCCAGACCTTGACTTTAATTATACTTGGGAAGATTGCAAATTTGTCGCACTTTTGAACAAGAGGACACTTCAAAGACAAATTAATTTGACATGATAAGTAGCGAAAACAATCATATCAACAAGTTGATCATAGTCAAAATTTAATTAAAGAACTTTCATTCGATCGAGAAGTCTTTTAAGAGATTGACATGACTAAAAATAATATATTTGAGTAATACACTCGGAGTGATCAAGTTGGAGACGAGAAAATTTGGATTTACGACTTGTAACAACGACATGTCACAATATTTCCTCGATGTTTAAGTTAGTAAAGATGGAGTATGAACTCATTATATACTAAATAGATAAATAATTGTGGATCGCATTCTAAAAATGTTCTTATTTATAGGTGAAGAGTCTTAGCCCCCATTTGGTGCAATTTATTTATATTTAATTTTTTTTTAAACTCGTTTTCAACCGCACATTTTATGAAACTCACAATTTTTATCAAATTATTAATTACATGTTTCATTAACTTTTATCAAAATTTACTAATTTTTTATTTTTCACCAAACAAAAGGGGCTTAATAAGAATTGGAGTTGGGTGGAGTCCTGAAGAACCGTGCGCCTACGTTAGAAGGTTGTAAAAAAAATTTGTTGCTTCATTGTGTGGGGTTAGAATCAACTTGTAACTCGAGTAATAGAGTAGTGATAATAGTGCAATTTTCCCTTGTTTTAATAATTCATGGAGTCATTATTTTTCTATTTTACCAAATCTTCATTAAGTCTAACTTGTAGAGGAACTTATCACGTGAAAAGTAAGAATTAGTTGTCTTTTAAACAGACAGAACTCATTTGATACTTTAATGAGACTCGTTAGCTTAAAAAAGCACTTAAAAATAACTTTTTAAACAATATATAACGTGATACTATAAGAAAATTACTTTTAAACACCTATTAAGTGTAGCCAAACAAATATAATATTATTAGGAGCCCTCACGCAAGTTGCCTTCCATCTTATAACTCGTGGTGTGTGCAACTCTACAAATAAATACTCTTCCACCTAATTATCTATAATAATTTTAGATTTTTTTTTCATCCAAATTAGTTGACACGATTAGTAAATATATCATTTTAGATACCACGTTGTTCTCAAATCCTATAAAGGAAAATAAGGAATCAATTTTATTTAATTATGTTCTTGTTAGTTTGTTGTGTTTTTTCCGTAACGATAAAATAATTGAAAATTCAATTTATGCGCTAATAATGCGATATGCTACTTTAAAGAAGATGCATTTCACTTGATATAGAACATTTGATTAACACAATCTTACAAAGAATGTGTTTGACCTTGAAACATCATCATGATTCCTACCATAAATGATTTTTTTTACATTGAAGGTGAATTTTGAGTTTGACTCTTGAATGATTATGTTGAACTTCGAATTTGGATGTGATATTTCCCAATAGATTTCGCCTCCACTTTCCTTCACATGCAAGTTTCATGTGCCCATGGAACACACCTCTCAGGACAAAGAATGGAGAGGTTGCTATCGTGTGCTCCCCCAAAGCTCAAGTATACAAGACGGGCAACAAAGTTAATTAAGTGTGGGAGTGGCACAAACCAAGAAGAAAAATGGGAGTCAGGATTTCTATTTTTAGAGTGACAATATCAAATTCGTGATTACCATAAAAAAATTCAAGAATAGGCAATAAGAAAAATAACAACAAGAACATCCAGATTTACGTGAAAATTCAAGATACGAAAAATCATGAATGAATGAGGAGAAATTCGCTGTATCAAATATGAGTACAAGAAATAAGGGTTTTTGGTGATGACTTAGAATAATACAATGAAACCCTAAACACATCGTGTATATATATATATAGGTCCATACCCCTAAATATTTTCATAAGTTTGGTGATGACTTTGAATAATACAATGAAACCCTATATATATATATATATATATATATATATAGAGAGAGAGAGAGCGAGCGAGATCTCATAATTTTGGTTTCACCACATATATCACACCATGAGTTTTTCGAGCCAGGCCAAATAGATTTTTGAGTCATCGTACTCTAACAAATCACCATTTTGATACAATTTCTAACGTAAGGAATAAGATTTCACTCTACCTCTTCTATAAGAGCTTCAAAGGGCAAACTGAGCTACAAATACTAGCCAACTTCAAACAATGCTCAAACTTGACTATAGAGAGTGACTTGGTCATCATATTAGCATAATTATCTTAGGTACCAATTTTTCTCACAACAATATCACTAAGAGCAATAACATCACGCACAAAATAATACCGATCATCAATGTGCTTCATCCTTTCACGAAACATCTCATCTTTTGTAAGGAAAATAACACTCCAACTATCACAAAGAATCTGCAAGTCTTCACCGAGTTCACTAAATAATCCATTTAACAAAATTGCTTCAGTACAAGCCTATATAATAAGCATGTACTTAGTTTTAGTAGTAGACAATACAACTGCAGCCTTTAAAGTAGCTTTTCAACTAATAACACAACCTTTAATAGTAAAATATACCCTATAAGAAATCTTCTCTTATCAAGGTCTCCAGCAAAATCAGAATAGACATACCCAATAACTCCATATGTAGTTCTCCCAAAATGGAAACATACATTAGTGGAGCCATATGAATATATGAAAATTCACTGAATTACTTTCCAATGTTCTTGGTGGTGGTGGGGTTTGATGCGGTGTAGCGGAGTAGCCTGTTGGGGAAACATCTCGCTAGCGTATGGGATCGTTGACAAGTAATAATATAGTAAATATGAATATTCTCCTACGAGGAATAAAAATCAATTTTAGTTTATTATTTATTACCAAATTCGATAAGCAGTAACACAAAAGAGATTGTTGTTGGTTATTATTCTAATTTTAAACTATAAAAGCTATAAACAATTGGTGTTTTATCAAATAACGAGATGAATGTATTGGATTTCCAACTCCCCTATTGACGTCTAGTTTTTAATTCTTGACTTATGTTAATTAGTGTGATTAACGTGTTTGTAACAATCGATAATTCATTAACATCAAATATTCTTTTTCAATATATATTAAAGATGTGTTTAATATGACCCGATCATATTCCTAATCCGAATTTATATACAAAACACGCATTCAATCATAGGATTATCACATACATTCGTACACGTCATAAACATTATTCATAATATCTATTGCTTGTATATTAAATATGTAGTGTTCTACCATTGTGAGTCTCCAACTACTATGAATTGGCAACTAATTTATCTAAATGTTGCGTAAACATTCAAACAAAACATAATTAATGCATATTCAATCACAAACGCGAGAATTAACTAATACAAAATTGTCGTTAGCCGTCATTACCATATCAAAATTATACAAAAGACTGAGAAACAACATTACCCAAGGTAAAGAACTAGATGAAGATCTTGAAAATCAATAATCTTCACTTCAAACTTCAACCCAAGTTATGGAACTTCAAAATCTTTATGTAAAAATTCTCTCATTTGCCTCTTGCTAGATTCAATTATATGATATAAGTTAGGTTTTTACGTTCTAGGCAACTCTTTTCATATAGAAGGTCCAATGATTGCATACCATAAATAAGTAAAATCGAAAAAAGGAAATAATTTTTTTTCTCACGACTCAACTGGGCGAGCGCTTTGAACCCTCCTTTAAGGGTTCAGGGCAAGTGCCCTTAAAACTCTTTTTGGCCTTTAGCAACCCTGTGCATGGGTCAGTATCCGCCAGCGTGCCTGGCTGATGAATTTAACTTATATTTATTTCCAATTTAATCATAGCATTCCCGCTTGTTCATTCTTCTATTTGAGCCAACTTTTGATTAATTGTATTTTAGTCCCTGAACTTTTACTTTCTTGTAATTTAGTCATATTTTATTCGTTTTCCTCCAATTTCACCATTTTCATCAATTTGTACCTAACAAACATAATACACAGGCAACATAGAGTTTATTAGGCTAGAGGTTATGAACGGGCATGCTATCTAGAGACAATTGTGGCCATCTCTATCACCACTTTTGATTACATATGATAAAGAACAAATGATTGCTTCCCAGGCATTGGAAAAGGCCAATGAAGAGATTAAAAAAATTCGTACCATGGTCAATGCACAAAATAGAGAAGTGGCTGATTCGAAGGCTGCTGCAGTGAATAGCGCCATGGAGTAGGCCAGCCTAACGGATGATGTGAAGGCCATAAAAAAGAGATAGATGGTCTGAGAATGGAAGTTTATGTGGTAAATCTCTGAGCTAAAGCTGATGTGTAGGTCATCGAAAAGAACTTCGTCAATCACTTCCATAAGTCTGAGGTGTACAAAAAATTCACTAATTATTTTACCAGCCACCATCAACAAGAAGTGATGAGTTAAGGCTAGGTTTCCTGGAACACAGATTCCAGCTGCTACAGAAGACCTTGGAGAGTCACATTTGACGAATGCATAGAAAGTCGGTACCTCCAAGGTTGATGTAGAGTAGTTTTCCCTTCCTTAAAATTTTTGCAACTGTAAAAAATAATATTTAACTAAAATTTTATTTATTTATGCTCTGCTTTTTCTGACTTTTGTCGGTGTTCTTTGTCTTTATATCTTTACGGAGTCCTAGATATTATTTGTCTCTACAAAACCTTAAAATTTGATGAAATATACAAAACTGCAACTTCAAAATGTCAATATATTGAGTATGCCCTACCGATAGACTTCTTAGCATACTAATACTGTCTCATCAACACGATAGGTCTAATATGTTCAATGTGTAATATGTTGGAGGTTGTAGGTTTAAGGGTGGTATTCCTTCTACAACAAGTGAGTAGCTTTCCTATGCTAAAGTATAATATAGTAAACAACATTGGTGGCTGTGGATGCAGTCCATTTTAGGTCTCTGGCCTCCCATATTGAGGTGGCTCAATGAGGATGATAAGTCAATGATTGCGTAACTTTTATCGTAGTTGGATAGCTCTTTTATCATAACTTGATGCTGCCATCAGGTATGCTTCGAATGCAGCCCATTTTTCTAGATTCTTTGGTCTTTTACCTAGCAATGTCTAAACTACAGGTCTCAAAGTTTTTCCTATCGAGGCTCATATGTAATATGAAAGAATTTGAGGCCAACTGGCTAAAAGTCTTCATCAAAATTGTCAAAAATAATTACACGTCGAGAAATAGCATTTGTCAACCATTTATTTGATAGTACATACCTAAATATTTCACATACCAAGAATGAGGTTTTTTGTCAACCATTTCTTTGATTTTGTAGGTCCCTTATTATACCTCATTGATAATGTGATAAAGGTCTTCCCAGTTGGGGCCAAGAGTTTGACTCCAAGACCCTTAGAGGATAAAAACACCTTTCTCTAAACCAAATCTTTGACACAAAATGACCTCTTCTTTTACTTTGGATTTATAGTATCGAGTTATTTTTATTCGATACGTTACTAATTTGATGGAGGCTCGTCTTAACGTTCATCAAGGAAATCTAGCTTTGCTTTTCTCAACTCGTAGTTGGTGATTTTGTTGAAATGGTGACCATGAGATTGAGAAAGACCCACATCTACTAGGCTCATACCAGTTCCTTGTACACTATTGAGAAGGGTATCTCATGATAGAATTTCTACTAGTGGTCCTTATTACTCACATAAATTGGGAGTTCGCCAAACCATGCACCATTTAAAGTGTCAAGTTTATGCTTGATGGTATATTTTATGGTTTTGTTGACAATCTCAACCTGACTAGTGACTTGAGGGTGGTATGGAGTGGATGAATACTTCTTAATTCCAATCTCTTCGCAAAGTGTTATGATCTTTCTATTATCAAATTGCACGTCATTATAGTAGACCAATGAATAAGGAATCGACATATAACATTTTTCCAAATGAGCTTGGAGGTGTTGGTCTCAATGATTTTCATTGCAGACTTAGCATCGACCCACTTCATGAAAAATCAATAGCAATAATGGGGTGGCAAACAATGCCTATTTCCTTTAGAATGTGACAACTATAAGCTTCTAGGATGGTTGCTGGGAAAAAAGTTGCGAAGTGCTGACACTTGTCTAACCTACTCACGTAGTGCAAAGCATCTCTTTTAATGGTAGGCCAATAATATCCTTGTTTTAGAACCTTTTGTGCTAATGCCTTATGTCACGTATGATTTCCACATATCCCTTTGAGGATCTCCTTCAAAATATAATTAGCTTTCCCACCTCCAACACTTCTGAGAAGAGGCCTGGAGAAGCCACGTTCGTAAAGTATGTTGTTCTTAAACATGAAATATGTTGTTCATCTCCTCAATTTGTGGGCTTCTTCTTTATCTTCAAGCAGGGCCAATCTTTGAGATATGCAATGATCAAATCCATTTAGCCTTTTTCCCCATAAATCTACATCATTTCACACTTTACCTTATGGCTTCTACAAGTGCTTAATGTGTACGATTTTCAGATGTTTTGAGTCCTTCGTCTTTGTCAATATGCCTAGGGCATCTACGTTTGCATTTTTTATCCTAAGTACTTGAAGAAGCAAAGAATTTTCAAAGTAAGGAAAGAGGTCCATCACTTATTTCAAACAAATTCCCATGCTCTTACATCTAGCCATAAAGTCAACAATGACTTGACTCACCATCAATTTGGAGTCTGCTAACTACAAACCTTCTCACTTGTATTTCTCTTGCTAGTCTCAAACTAGTAGGGAGGGACTCGTATTTGGTGGCATTGTTTGAGGCCAAAGTTGGCTAAAATGATACATGTTCTTGACTTGTATTTCTCTTGTTTATGGCCCTATAGTCTGACTAAAATGATACATGTTCTTGACCCCCTCTTCGAACGATCCATCAAGAAACAAGTGCCAAGTGAGAGGCTCACAAGTTTCCACGACCACCTATATTTAGGTGCCTTGATAAGTTTGATGATTAAGTCTACAAAAGCTATCCTTTGATAGAGGTTCTTGACTTGAACACTATGTGTAAGTGGCTCAATTCTATGCCTATTTGAATAGTAGACATGAAGCTTTAAAATCACTGTTCCAATAGTATATTAATTTTGATTGAATATAATCTTCTCCATTTTGTATTTTAGAATTCAAGATTCTTAAATTTGATAGATGACCTCCATCTTTCAAAAGTCTGCTTTTTGTACACTTGTAGGGAGTTCCTTCAATACAACTGGCAATGGTGGTGGATCTTTATGTCACTTGGTGATCCAGATGAATCAAGTACAACTGTAGATTGAGGTAATATCATGATAGGTGATTTGATTGCATTTCAATAATGGTCTAAAAACTAACACATGAAAGTTTTTAAATTTTCTATTAATTTTGCTATTTTTGTTTAAATATTCATGGAATTGATTTCGTAATTTTAAAAGAAAGGTTCGTGCTTCATTCTGCTTGGAATATTTTTAAGTCGAGAAGTGTGTGGATATTCTCTTCATGATTTTAGGAAGTGAAATATTACACTCGTCTACTTTATTTACATTAATGACATATGCATAAGTTTGGTTAACATAATGGATTGACCGTTTCGAATGTATGTTGGTCATGGAGATAAACAAACAGGAAATTAAAAATTGCAATGAGATGAGATCAGGTACGGATGGCCCTCCTCGTCGGAATTTTTGGGTGACAGGTAAATCCCAATGGCCTTTCCCTTTGGAATTTCTGGGTGATGGTGCATGAATTAAAATATTTTCATTTGTTTCCTCATCTTCGATTTACTTATTTATTTCGTTTTAAATACAATTTAAATCTAACAACATAATAAAAGTATTGTGAAAGGGATGCCCAATTCTTCAACTAATAGGGAAATCCTTATCACATTAGGGGCGGGGACAACGAGGGGTTGGATCGGAACATTTTGCCTTCTTCGCATAAAATAAACAAGTTATTTACCTTGTTAGTTGTGTGTAAAATAGAGTAGATTCTAAATAAATGCGTTTATATCAAAAATTCCAAAAAATATAGTTCAATAAAATAGTGTAGATTTTAAATAAATGCTTTTATATCAAAAATTTCAAAAAATATAGTTCAACAAAATAAATTGTCAAGTGCTTTATCAAAACTTAGCGAAACTATTTAAAAGTCGTGTCTCAATTTTATTTGTATTTAAAATTGTTAGACAACTTAATTGTTATATAACCTAAGTTGTCTTTTATTTTTCGTCTTTACAAATACGAGTCTACATGTACCAAAATAATTTATAGTATTGAATAATTTCAAGTAGACTATACAACAACTGTTTTTTAAAACATTTATCTTCTTTTAAAATATTAATGTACATCTACCAAAATAATTTATTTACTTTTCTTGTGGTAGCAATAACTGGCTACCTGCCATGTATCAATGTTTTCAATCCTATGCTCATCAGAAGTGTAGTCTAATACAACAAAATGTTGCAATTATTAAACTTATGTGTTGAATATTTGGTAACCTAACCTAATCCCAATCCCCATTTTGATGCAAATTACATCTTTATCATTAATAAAATGGATAATTGCACCAACGGTCCCAAATCTTTTCTTTTTTCTAGACTTCATCAAAACTTTTCATTCGTACCAACCATAGTCTCAAACCTTTTATTTTGTTAGAAGGACGAATTGACGAATTTCTTCCATTTGACTGTTAGTTAATAAAAAATCAACGACCTCACCAAAATTTGACCAATTCTATTAGGGTAAATTAGTAATTTCATATTATCTTATAAAATAATTAAATAAAAAACCCCAAAACCAACTGTGAAAATATGGGACCGCAGCTGTTATTATTATTTTATACTTTTAAAATTGGTCAAAATTTGACTTTTGATCAACTAACGATCATCCTTACATTTGTTCTTCTGGTGCAATATAATGAAATGTTTTGAACTATGGGCTCAAATAAAATGTTTGAGTAAAGTCTGCAAAAAAGAAAAAAAAAGTTAAGATTTCGAATCGTAACTACAATTATTCTTTAATAAAAATTTCCCACCAACAGGAAAAAAAACAGTTAATTTCACTTTGGCCACTGAATTTTTATTAAAATCTCATTAAGCTACCAAACAAACGAGCTTCAATTATCTTTTATTTATTTTTTTCAATCAAGTAAATGAACTTTAATTTATTTCAATTTTAGTTATTATATTTGTTGGTATTGTTATTAATTTTAATGTCACATTAATCCCTTAGCCCCATTTTTAGATAAATATGCTACCTAATGATGTTGTGGCCGGAAAATCATGAAATTGAATCGTGAAATCGGAGATGAAGATTAGATAGAGCTATGGGTATGTTTTATGAGTTACTATCGATTTTGATTGACAATTTATTTTCAAGTTGTGGTTAAATGGCATATATATTAACATAGGATTGTGATGTGATGTTTAGTAACCGTGGAGATCATATTACATGTCTTGAGTTTATGTTTCGTTGGATGAATTATAGTATATTTTGTAAGATAATATAATTTTAGACATGTACAAGATTAGGTCACACATATACCTGAAAAAGAAAGATATATTAGATTACTGTCAGTTTTAACGTTCATGTAAGATTGTGATGTAAAGTTTTGCGATGCCTTAAGATGATTAAAAGAGTGACTAACATTCAACATAAACTAAAATTTGGTGATCTAATGAAGATAAATTAAAGTTTAATGACCTAACAGAGATTTCATTGAAGTCCAGTTACCAAAATGAAACTAACCCTTATCAACTTTTGTCTTATTGTGTAGGGGACAATAATTATTTGACCAAAACCACAAACTATGTGAACGTCACTATTATTTGACTAAAACCACAAATTATGTGAACGTTATTATGCATTTATTCCTATCAACTCTGCGCAAATTAGCATCATCCACACTGTAAGACACTTCTGTGGACAACTTTGTAACTTCACGCATAGTTTCTCCCCATCTTTTTTTCCTGGAAATTTTAAAGGCTTCTTAAATAAGAGTCTCAAGGTGAAAAGTTACAAGTTTAAGTTTTTCTTTACTAAATGAAATTTTCCTCATTAAATTACATAAATTCGAATCATCATGAAACTGGTGAGAAATAAAAGCCATAATACACATGTTGATGACTATAAATGACTTGATAAAACTAGCTCAACTTAAAAGGAAATATATATTTCAACTATTGTGCTATTTTAAAAATACGTGCCATTATCGAAAAGTTAAATGTTTTGATTGATTGTTGAGGATTGCCTGCAAGTTATTATGACATCTATGCATCAAGTATAACACTGTGTAATGTTGACCGACACTGGATAATCATGAATAGTTTGTGATTTGTTGTAAAATAGGTGCTAACGTCATTGACGACTGACAAGTGTCTTGTTGGGAGTGATTGGTATTGAGGTAGGATAATGTAGCAAGGATTTATTAATCATGATGTTCCTATTAAATTACGACAGTCAATGTTCTTTCTTAAACTTTTATGGGTATTGTCTAACCTTATATTGTATAGACATGAGTTCCATGATATTCTTTCTAATTTAGGTCCAACACCACCAACATTCAACCCAATTCAAATTAATTGGGGCTAGTGCCAAGCAAAAGAGACAAGCTTATGAGCCACTTTATTTTGAAAGGGAAAAAATTTGTATGAATACAATTTGTATATTTTAAAGGAGCTATTCAACATCAAATAAATCAGAGGACTTTCAATAGAAACTTTCTTGTAAAATTATTTTTTTTCTACCACAAATTTTAAGGAATTTGAATTTTTTTTTTTTAATATATATATATATATTTATATATGCGAAACAAGCAGTACACTAGATTGTCCATAATAATTATTTTTCCATTTCTTTTGTACTTTTCTTCCTAATTATTAAACTTTTAAGAAATGAAATCCCAGAACTACCCTTCATTTCTCCTCTAATTACCTCAGGCGATATTCGGCGTCGAATCAATTACAGATATTTCTGTCTCTCCCATCCTCTCTGGTCCACTCTCTAACTCTCTTCACTCTCTCTCTCTCTCTCATTATTGTCTCAGAAGCGTACAATTAAAGCAATCTCTCTCTCTCTCTCTGTCTGTCTCTCTCTCTCTCTCTCTCTCTCTCTCTCTCTACATATATATACAGTATATATACCATTGCTGTATGTATATATATGCACACATTATCACGGGCTCTGAGTAGAAAGCTTCTCAGAGCGCAGAGCTCTTACTCTACTACTATTAAATGCCCTCTTTTTTCTCTTCCCTTTTTATTATAAAAAATACCTAAATGTTGAAGAATTGAAGTTAATTTGATGAATTGTTATTTCTTGAGATCTGAAGCACTAGTGTTTGAAGCCATTTGAAAAAATGACGCCGAATACTCGGCTTAGTTCTGTTGTTTTTCAGCTCACTCCAACTCGAACCCGGTAAAATTTTCTACTTTTTTTGAAACATTTCAGTTTCCTTCTACTTTTTGTTTGCTAATGGATTATTGCAGCATCTATGTGACCTTTTATGTTGTTGTTTGTATATGATTTTGTTTTTAATCATTTGAGCTGAAGGCCTGCCTCCTCGTGGGTACTCTCCCGCTGCAAGCCGGTTTTAAGAGTGGCTCGTTATTAGTTTTTGGCTGTTTAATTAATAAAGTTTTCTGTCGTTTACTGTTTGGAAATTTTGGAATGTATTATGTAGCATTTATGATGTATGTTTTTTGTTGGTTCTATTCCTTTTGATATGGTAAGTACCGCTGCAATTTCCTGGGGATTTCTATTACCAAATTGTATTTTCATAAAGTTATACTATAAAAATGTGAGTTGTCCTCCAATTTTTTGAACTTTTGTTGATATGTTGAAAATTGATATTGTTGTATTGGTGAGCCATTAACTTGAAATGTAATGAATTTTGAGGTGCAAATTTTCTTTGGAATTAAAATATTTTATTATTGTATAAAAAATATGTGTACTTAATATCTCTTAGTTTCCTCTTCTTTGTTTTATTTCTTTAAGGAATTGTTCTGGGAAATATTACCGCATTATGTATTCAGATGATAAATGGATCATGCAATTTTATTGATCGATATTATTTGAGCACTTATCCTTTCATGTTGATAGTGTAGTTGGAAGATCACACGTGGAATTTCAGTCTCCAACTTTCAAGTTTGTAATTTTTTGATGCAAAGCTCATGGTCTTTTGATTGTCAGGTGTGACTTGTTTATCTTAGCAAATGACAAAAAAGAGAAAATTGCATCAGGATTGCTAAATCCTTTTCTAGCCCACCTAAAGGTTGCTCAAGATCAGGTTGCTAAGGGTGGCTATTCAATTTTACTTGAACCCGAAACTGACAGTGACACAACATGGTTTACAAAGGCCACTCTGGAAAGGTTTGTATGGCAATTTGATGTCCTTCTTGAATCTTGATGGCATGTTTGTAGTCAATTTAACACAGTTTGTACATTTTTTATGTAACATCTTATCGACTTGCTAGAATGTAGTCTTCCTTTTTAGGAAGATCATCTAAATTCTAACTTTAAAGGAGGAGATGTGATTTAGAATGATGGAAAAATGATGACTTCTGTGCCTTTTCACCGATAACATAAGTCAAGAATTTCTAATGATGCAATAAAATGTTTCTGGGTGATTTCTTCAAGTTTGCATGACATTGATTGCTATGTTGATCTTTGGATTAAGAATTGCTTTTTCTAGTCAACCTGACAACTGATATATGCCTTTTTATCCTGTAGATGAACTTTTGGACAATTTTATTTGGAAGCTTTCTAAGAAAGCACGAAGTTGGGACAGTTCATTTAATATTAGTGTTCATCCGTCAAACAATAAGATAGAATGGAGAGCTGCACTCTTAAGCTGACACTTTTTTAACTCTGTTGCACGAAATAAAAGCCATAGTATCTTTTATCGGAGTAGAGCAATCTCATTCCAACGGACCATCTTTTGTGCCATTTCGCTCTAAAAGACAACTTTTCTGCAAATACAAGCCTGAGATGTGCTTACAAGGAAAAAAGCCAGCCCTTTATATAGATCCTCTAGCTGCTGCTGAATTTGCAATTAAACTGAATTAGATTCCTACAATCAAAATAACATGCATTGCTCACACTTCTATATGGATTTCCTTGCATCTATAATCTACATGCAATTAATAACACCACATAGCTCAGTTACACTGTGCCTGTTAGATAGGATAGTTCTTTAACTTATAGAATCCCTGAAAAAGATAAAAGCTTTTCCATCATCAATGTTTTTGCTGTGAGGGGCAATGCTTGGTATTTTCTTTTCCCTTCGCGATTACCAAATGAAAGGTTCTAATATTTGCTGCATTAATAGGTTTGTTCGTTTTGTGAGCACTCCAGAAATATTGGAGCGTGTGTACACCATAGAATCTGAGATCTTACAGCTTGAGGAGGCGATTGCCTTACAAAGCAGCAATGAAAATGGGCACAGCATTGTAATGCACTGCAATAATATCTTCTTTGTACTTAATCAACACCAGTTTTATGATTTTTCTTTAATGTATTATGTACGTTTGACAGGTAGAAAACCATGAAGGAAAGCCTTTGGGGAGCTGCGAAGGTATTGTTGAATGAGCAAATTTGTGTATCTTCACGTTTTATGTACAAAAAAATGTTTTCTATTTGTTTACTTGCTTGAGAAGGGATATACAATCTTTAGAGGTTTATATTACACATCATTTAGCTTCACCCTTTCTTCTATCTCAATTTGTATGTCTCCTCCCTTTTGTTTGCGTAATTGTGAATATTATTTTTTTCCATCTGATGATGCACTCCAAAATTTCCCAGCAACAGAATACTGGTAAATGATAACACTGTTAACACTGAAAATTTTCCACAGGTAAGAAATCTTTGCCTGATGGTGGTGACGAAAAAGCGATTGTCCTTTACAAGGTGACTATGCATTCAGTATTTTCTTCATTTGTTTCACTTGATTATATGTTTTCACTCTCTGCCTCATTTTACTGACAGCCTGGGGCACAACCACCTGAAGCAAATGGGTCATGCGTGGAGGAGGGAAATTCTAAGTGTGCACCGTAAAACCCATTGTTGATTTTCCTATGCTAATTTGCATGCTCCTCATGGCATTACTTAAGTTTGTATTGCACCCATTAATTCTTCGTGTCAAATGAGATCATTTGAACTAGAGGTCATGCATCATTTGTCAAGAAAAGTAAGATATTATTAAAATGGGACAATTTTTGGCAAGGTCATATGGCGTACTTACAGTTTGAGATTGACCAAACTGACATAATGCATAGGTTTGCACTGTGGTTATTTTATATTTCATCCTGGGTATGGTTTTCAGGAAACGCATAACAATGCCCCTGTTTGAGCTCCATTTTTTAACAAAAAATGAGTTTTTAATAGTGATTTTTTTTTTTTTTTTGGAGATTGTGTGGTTAAAAAGTAGGAAAATTTTTTGAATTTATGTGTAAATTATTTTATTGGAAAAATAAGTGGTTGAAAATGAGTTTGAGGAAAAATCTAATTATCTATCATATTGTTGTTAAAATGTTTTTTCCTCTACATGAATGCTTTGATGTTGAAACATATACTAATTTATGTGAAGCACGAAAACTCCTCCTAGGGAGTATCCTCATAGCCCAACACGTATTGGACTCTAAGTCCTTGTTTGGTTAAGTCAAAGTTTACAATTAATTTTAAGTTTTTAACCTCACATTTTATGGACCCACAACTTTTGAACCACACATTTTATCAAAAGCTAAAATCTGATTTTATTACCTAACAGACAGGGGCTAACAATCATCTGAAACACCAGGACAATTGTCTTACATGCCACATGACATGTCATTTTTAGGGTTACATTTTAATTTTTGACACTCGACGGACACATTCCAACATGTCTCAAACACGCGTCGGACAAACTATTAGACCTGTCCTGTATTTCATGTTTATCATATTCTCTGACATGTGAGAGACATGGAAAAATGTTTGTTCGAAAATTTCAAAATTTAGTCCTGATGAAATGCCACGAGTCATTAGTGTCTCCAAAATGTATGTTCAAAATTGTAAGTAGGGTTATAGCAGGCGTTACTTCAAAAAATAAAAAAAGAAAGCATTCACCATCCAATTCATCTCATTGGTTGGTACAAATCTACCTTTTGGCAGCATGTAGAGATCCTTAAGGGCTTATATTTTAATTGGTTCAAATGCACTGCTAAACGGTGATAATGGAAAAAAAATGATCCAATGATTTGTAGCATTTGTTTTTATCTACTGTATACACTTTTTGGTACATGAATATATTTGTTTCATTAGCACTAGAACTACAACTCGAAATTATCATAATATCACAAATAATTTCTTTGCAAAGTTCAATGATTCCACTTTTAAAATTCAAAATCAAAGCTGAAAAAGAGTATTAATTTGATTGAAAAGTAGAAATAATGATATGAAATGTAAAATTTAATGGATGTATCTACACCGCGCATGTCTTACTTTTTTGGAATAATTATGTGTTGGTGTTCCATCTGTGTCCGTCCAGCATAGACCAATTTGAACTGCATTTTTATCTTTATTGAGTATTTGTATTGGGAAATGCTTGACCCCTATTTAAGAAGGGAAGGGGATCTGACCTCCATATTCTCAAGGTTATAGATAGACCCTGGACTGTAGAACCCAGTTCCAAGGTCACATGGCGCTTTATTATTAAGGATTCAATTTAACTCAACTACAAAATAAGCTCTCTGATACACCCCCCCCCCCCCCCCCATCCCCACCTTCAACAACAATAAAGCAACCAGGAAGGGAAAAAAAGGAAGAAAGCATTTTTCTCAGTTATGAGTATTTCTTCTTATTGGCATTTTGTTTCTTCAGCTGCTTATGGACAACTCCTATGTACATACTTTTGCAAAATAGCTTCTAGATGCTTGCTTGATTACCCATTTGAAGTAACATTACTAAACTGGCATATTTAATTGTTTAGAATGGTCATTTCATACTGTTGCAAGTGCCCTTCTATTTGTACGTGTGGAGAGATAAGGAAGGTGGTTGGGAAGGAGACATATCTCTAATAGTATTAGTGACCCTCGTCATGAATCTGATTTATTTATCATCCTTTTCGATTATCTTATAATCATCTGCAGTGTTCTTGAGCATAGGTAAGTTAGTTTCCTATTTTGTGCGACGTACAACATAGTTTCAGAAAGGAAAAAAAAAGAGATATATTAGGAGTTTTAATATCTTATGACTTATTGGTGAACATTAATATTTTGGTGATTGGTCCTGTCTATATGTATTTTGAAAATTGTGTTGTAGCAGCTAACTTTCATCTGCTAACTTAATATGATAATTTTTTGTTTACCTGTTGTAACAGAGTCCAGCTTTTGAAAGTTCTTGAGACCCGTAAAGCAGTTCTATGTAAAGAACAAGGCATGGCCTTTGCACGTGCAGTAGCCGCAGGATTTGAAATTGATCAAATGGCACCACTAGTGTCATTTTCTGAGTGCTTTGGAGCCTCGCGTTTATTGTAAGCTCAAAATTCTTACTATGTCCCTGTCCTTCCCAAAAAGTTGTATAAGATGATCTTTAGTGCTATTGATAACCATAAGGAACTTATATTTCTAGAAAATTAGCAGAAAAATGAACTCTATCCATATGACAGGGAAGCGTGCTCGAGGTTTATGCATCTTTGGAAGAGAAAGCATGAAAATGGGCAATGGCTTGAAATTGAAGCAGCAGAAGTGACATCTACTCAATCAGACTTTTCTGCAATGAATACATCCGGTATTGTGCTTTCTGGTGCAGCCAACACATATAATGACTCCAATTGCGAATTGGCTTCAGAGAATTATGGTAAATCAGGATCAGACGCTAATGCAGGTTAGAGATCAGTCTTGCTGAAGCTCTTAATCAAAAATATCTTCCCATTCATTGTGTTTGGCTTTGCCAAAATTAAACAACTCCATATTATTTTTTGACCATTTATTATTCATATCCTTTGTATTGCTTGAAAATGTTGTCTTTGCTTTCCATTACACCTGAGCGAGCCATGGTGTAGACGATTTGTTCAATTTTAGTGCCTAACAAGTCATTTTATAGAGCCTTATACTGTAAATTTCTTACTAAATGGGCTTTGGTAGAAAATCTATTTGAAACCTGTTTCTCAGAAAGTTCCATCTAGTTTTGGTATTTAATTTTGAACAAGAGCCAAATTAGTCACAGTTTCTTGGGATTGGATTTTCAGAGAAATTATAGGTGGAGATATCAGACCTCAGTAACTGGGTGTTACTCAGGAGGAGTTGTGCTGCCCTTGCATTCCTGTGTGTTGGAGAGAAATCTAATCGCAATTGTATGCTAAATACATAAATAATTTATCCTCAACTTGATGAACTTTATTGTTGTTTTTAGTGATTATAGGAAAATTCCACCCGTCTCACTAAAGATTTCATCTTACATCCCAACTATATTCCCATGTGTTTGAATTATCTTATTTATTATATTTAATAGTAAACGACTAAACGTATGGCAAACAATGAATTTCTTTGGATATTATTAAATTTCTTATGTTTTCAGTAGATCACTCAGTGCCAACTGGTCAACCAGAATACTCTCAAGGACAGTTTCCTCATATAATGTTTCCTCCGTGGCCTGTGCATCCTGCACCTGGTGCCACACCAGTTTTCCAGGCGTACCCTGTCCAAGGAATGCCATACTATCAGACTTACACTGGGAATAGCCCTTTATATCAGTCTCCTCACCCACCCATGGAGTATTATCATCAAACAGGACAGATGAGACATCCAAATGATGATAAGGGTACCAACACTGAGTCAGAAATATGGGAGACGGACAGAACAAGATCGCAGGATGATATGGAGATTAGTGAGGAAGTTTCACACAGTCGGGAACCACTTAAAAAAGGTGGACGATCTAGTAAAAAGCAATCAGGCATGGTTGTCATTCGAAACATTAATTACATCACTTCTAAAGCGAAGAAATCTGATAGTGAATCAATCTCAGCTTCTGATTCTGAAACAGATACAGGAAATGAAGATTTTGAGGCTGGTGATGACGATGTAGTACATAAGAATAGTTTGAGATCTTCCAGAAGAAAAGGGAGCCATCTTAAGTTCACGGATGAATCGTATCTAAATGATAAAGCCTCTGAATTTGTTGGGGAAACAAGCGATGGAGACTGGCAAGCGTTTCAAAATTGTTTACTCAGAGGAACTAATGACGATACTCATACTGCCAATAAGGGAATTTTTGCTATGGAAAAAGATGTTAAAATAAAAAGACGAGCAAATGCTGCAGGCAATGATCCGTTGGCTCGTGGTGGACGTGATCCAGGTGAAATACAAGACGCTAGGATGAGTGAAATACACAGAATCAGTGGAAGTATGTCTCGCCGGACCAGAGGATCAGGTGATGAGGTTCTATTCTCGAGAGGGGATAATGATTTCATTGGACGGGATGATGAAATGAATATGCAATTTTCAGAAACAAATGGGAGGAAGATTTTATCAAGGGGAGCAAATGATGATTTTATAATAGGCAATCGAGGAAACCAATTAAATTTTGGGAATTCATCAGATCCACTGGCTGTGGAAGTTTTTGAGGGTTCCCTCAATAAGATGGATAGAGAATTATCACATGGTCTGGCTGATGAAACATTTATAGTACCATTTGGGTCAATGTCAATGGATCATGTTGGAGTAGGAGATAGAACTGCTATTAATATGGATTCTGAGTTTCAATCAAAGCATCAAAAGTCCGATAGCATTTCTGATGGAATTAGGAACCAAGTCAATTATGAGCCTGTTGATTTGAGCCTGATGCCTGAACGTAGGACAGAAAAGAGTTCATTTGGATATGACCCTGCTCTCGATTATCAGATGCAGGTTTATGGTGAAGGTGAAGATTCTAGTTCAAAGGAGAAAAGGGAAACAGAAGTAACCGACATCAAGGGACAGTCAAAGAAATCTGAGAAGGATAGGAGGTCAAAGGTTCCTTCGGATTCTTCAGATAAGAAAAGAACCGGAGGACCTATAAGGAAGGGGAAATTACCAAAGACAAGTACTTTAGAGGATGCACGTGTACGTGCGGAGAAGTTAAGATCCTACAAAGCTGATCTCCAGAAAATTAAGAAAGAGAAGGTACATCAAGCCTCTTGTTTGTTTGATACTCTTGAGCACACATGACCAAGTAGATGTAGTAGAGATGCTTTGCAATAACAAACATGACTAAGTAGATTAGACCCTCACTAAAGATATTGCTTTCCTTCTCTTTACTTCTTTCAGTATTACCAGACATGTCATGTTTAAGTATTTGTTGTGTGGATTCCTTTTTACCACTATAAACTTCTATATTCTAAAGCTCATTTCTTCACAGGAAGAGGTAGAACAAAAGCGCCTTGAAGCATTAAAGCTGGAGAGGCAAAAGAGAATTGCAGTGAGAGGCAGCTCCACATCTGTGAAGTTATCAGTACTCTCACCGCAAACAAAGACATTTCCTACGAAACTTTCTCCAATTGCTAATAGATCCAAGTTCAGTGATTCAGAACCTGGCTTATCATCACCCTTGCAGAGATCCAAAGTCAGAACTTCACTTGGATCCAGCGAGTCACGAAAGTCTGCAAAAGCCAATAAATCAATTGACAGTAGCCAGTTGGCAGGGGATAGGTTGAGTAGGTCAGCATCATCATTGTCTGAGCCGAAAAGAGAAAGCAATAGTGTTACACCTGATTCAAAGGCTTCCATGGCACGGATCAGGAGATTATCAGAGCCCAAAAAAATCAGCAACCACCCTGTTACTTCAATGAATGTACGAAGTGCTGAAGCAGCATCAAAGCGAAAGCTTTCTGAGGGGCCTGAGAGGAACAAAATATCTGCTATCATTAACCTTGATAAAACTAAGGCTGCAACTCTACCTGAACTGAAGATTAAAACAACAAAATCTCCTTTAAATGTAGGCCATAACAAATTGGCAGTAAAGGGAACACATAAATTGAATGGAATAAAGCCTACTGGATCTTCTGTGAATGATCCGGATACTACATATCATAGTGATGTAGATGACAACCCAATAGTTGATAAAACTGTTGTGATGCTCGAGTACGAGAAGCCATCTATTCCTATTTTACATTCATCAGAAGAAAAGATGGGGCTACAGTATCAACATAATGATAGTCATGGCACTGGAGAGAAAAGTGGCATAATAACTGAGTTTGCTGCCATACATACAGTACCTGCACCCATGGATGGAGTTGATAGAGATCCCATACCTAGTGAAGACCAAAATCAGTCACATTCTTACGAGGTAGAATATTTAAAATTGAGAATCCTTGTGTTTGTCATAAGCTGAAAATTATTTTAGTTTAGGTAAGAATATATTACTTATCTTTCTGCATGTTTTATTCTTTTCTCATATCATTCATATTGCTTTTGCTTTACTCTAATATAGGTTTTGAAGAAGGGAAATATACATTCAATGGCATGGACATGCATACCAAGTTTAAAATTGATGTTAATTAACACTTGTTGAGCATGTTACTGGGTTATTATCCCGTAGGCTGTGTTCTGCAAATGGGAGTTTGTATAGGGATACTAAGAGAGATGGCTAATTATTTTCATGATATACCCCTTCGTTTATGATTAGATATGAGATGCTCCATTCCATCGAACGTGAATTAAATCTTATGAGGAAGTAGCTGACTTTCTGTGGTCAGTACTGAATATAGAACTTTGTAATTACAGGTCAATTGTATAATTTAGGATTACTACCTACACACTGTACTACCTGTCCAAAAAATTATGTTATATCTGGTTTACTGATGTATTATACTGTGATACAAGGTGAAGACAGATTATTCAGAGGACCCTTCTGGTGCAGCAAACACCATCTCTGCTGAAAAACCTTATCAGGCCCCATATGCTCGCGTCTCCTTCTTAGAAGACCCTTGCACTGGAAACTCAGAGTACGGTAAAGCATCCACAGCAAGCTCAGAAATGTTGTCAAGAGTTGAACAAAGTACCAGAGCACATGTTCCTGATGTTATAACCCTCAGAGTGGACAATAATCCATTAACTTCTGAAAAGACTCGAGTAAAGGAATCATCAAAAGGTCTTAGACGACTTTTAATGTTTGGAAAGAAGAATAATTCTTCAACTGCAGTAGATCGAAGTGTTGAATCAGACAGCACAAGTTTTGAGCAGGATGATATTGGAGGGTGTACTGCTTCTTCGAGTGAAGGTGATGCCCATTTATCTACCTTCTAAACTTCATTCCAATAAAATATATGATGCATGGTTCTGCTTAATCCCAAACAATTGCCTCATTTAATTAGCATAAGCAAGGTTTTTTAGTGTTGTAAAGATGGTATGCATTAGTTGCACCAAATTGCTTTTTTACACATGCCTCAGTCCAATATGGTATGTCTCAATATTCTAACGATAAATTATTGTTTCAACAATTAGTTCTTCATGATAAAACCATCAAAATATCACCTTAGTTTCAGTTCTCTGGTATAACCTTCTAAATGTTTGTCTTTTGTGCTCATCGAGCATTCTATTGAAATTGACTGTCCCCCCCAGTTCATAGATTTTAGTGCTGAAAGTCATATATAATATTTCATTTTCTTCGAAGTGGGGTACTGTTGAGGTTCTGGGATAAAACAAATTCTGTAGTTGTTACAATACAAATTATGCCCCTGTTTGGCCCCCTATTTTCTAAAACTCATTTTCAACCACACATTTCACGAGTTCCACAACTTTTATCAACTATTTAACCACATGTTTCATAACTTTTATCAAAATCTACTAAAAAACTGATTTTTAGCGAAACCAAGCAGGGGCTAAGTATACCTTACACATTTAGTTGACTTTGTCAAGAATTGTTTTGATCATGCAAAATTTTAATGGTCCATTACTTAACTTCAATATTTTTTTTTTTTTTTTTCAGTTCATACATTAAAGAATCTAATCTCACAAGATGGAACACCCACTGCTGGCAATGCTTCGCAGAAGTGTAAGTGCTTTTTATGCTTGTGAAACCAGTAAGCTCTTTAATTCTTGAATGAAAATGAAGTCAGGATCTTATTTTTTATATACATATTTTTTAATTTTGCTACAGCTTCTCGCCATTTCTCTTTGTTATCACCCTTTCGGAGCAAGACGAGTGAAAAGAAGCTAGCACAATGAGAATATCTTTCTTGTTAGAGGTGAAGTCTTGTTTTCGCAGTGGCCCTTGTTGACACGAAATGTGATTTTTATGATAAATTGTTTAAATCTCTTGTTAATCTGTGTTGAAATACTGGAAAATACTGGGATAAAAAATGAAAATAGATCGTTGTCTATCTGCAAACCGTACTTCAACGACTCAATTGTCAATTATTTTACCACTGTAATAACTACTTTTGAGTTCCTTTTTGGTCCAGGAAGGTTCGTCTTGTTGTCTTATAAGCTTATTGGGAACCATTTCTTTATATTTCGGTTTATAGGCGAGTTTTACTTAGAGCATCTCCGATGTAGCTGTAAATTATTAAAAGAAGCTATGCCACATCACCAAAATTAACATTGTTCATGAAACTTGAATTATACTATTTGTACATCGAAAATGCATAGCTTTGTTGACATTCAATGAGGTGTAAAAATCTGTGCCATTTATTGTTTTAAGTAATGTTAAAATAATGGCAAAAATATTGGCCAGTTCACACATTGTCAAAAAAGTTGTCAACCACACTACTTGTAGTAGAACTGAAAATTTTTCTTTAGTGCATGAAGAGATGGACAATGTAAGTTGATGTGGCAGAAATTAAAGTAGACAATGTCAAGGACTAAGGTGATTATTTCCATTTTGAAGCTTGGCAACTTGTTAATTGAAGAAAAAGAATAATGTTATCTAGCACCAGACTCTAGATCACTATTCTAAATGGTCATAAAATGATATGTTCAATTAAATGAATCATGTGATATTGTATTTAAGTAAAACTATTTTTTAATGGTATGTAGTTATCACTTAAACTGGTACTTGATACTAGTAGTGTTTGAATAGTATTACTTAGAGAGAAGCCATTGGAGAGAAAAAAATAGAAGATAAATGTCTCTCCTTCCGTATTCATGATAGAAAGTATTACTTATCTTCACCTAGACTAGAGGATTGGGCTATAGAAGGAATAGCTTGAAATCAATTTTGAATTTGTCTGTCCATTTGTTAAATATAAATGCATTGGAGATGTTCTTAATTTGTATTATGAGAGAGGTATAAAAGTAGGGAAATGAGTTGAGATAGCCCAAATAAGAAAGAAATTTGTGTAGATAGACCTCAATAAATAATTCTTTGATATATAACATTTGACTAATAGACTTTCCAATAATA
>CAIGRP010111381.1:0-11937 GCA_903798385.1 Fraxinus cuspidata
TGGAGATAACGCTAAAGCAAAAATCATTGACATTGAAATTACTCGTAATCATTCATATCTCTTTATTGAAAATATCTTCATAGTAGATAACCTTAGACGTAATCTACATAGTTTTCATCAATTGTGTGATGAATGTTATCATATCAAATTTGATTCTTTCAACTACTTTATTGAGGATACTACATCAAAAGAAGGTGATGTTTATAGGAAGCTGAAGTAAGGATGATTATGATATAAACAATTTGAATGCGGAGAAAAATATTTATCAAGTTTAAAATATGATACTTGGTTATGACATAGAAGTTTCAGTGATCAATTTTTGATATAAAAATGTGAATCTTTAAAGATATTAGATTTCTCTATTAAAAAGTCTACCTGAGTGTACCTAGAGAAATCATCAACAACCACATAAAAATACCTTTTACCATAGAGGCTTTCAGTTTGAGTTGGCCCCATCAAATCCATATGTAGTAATTCAAGACAGTGAGAGGTAGCAAGAGACCGATCTTGTTTATGTGAAATTTTATGTTTACCTTTTGGTATGAACCACACTCATTCTCATATTTTTCTATGAGCTTTATGGAGATAACGCTAAAGCAAAAATCATTGACATTGAAATTACTCGTAATCATTCATATCTCTTTATTGAAAATATCTTCATAGTAGATAACCTTAGACGTAATCTACATAGTTTTCATCAATTGTGTGATGAATGTTATCATATCAAATTTGATTCTTTCAACTACTTTATTGAGGATACTACATCAAAAGAAGGTGATGTTTATAGGAAGCTGAAGTAAGGATGATTATGACATAAACAATTTGAATGCGGAGAAAAATATTTATCAAGTTTAAAATATGATACTTGGTTATGACATAGAAGATTCAGTGATCAATTTTTGATGTAAAAATGTGAATCTTTAAAGATATTAGATTTCTCTATTAAAAAGTCTACCTGAGTGTACCTAGAGAAATCATCAACAACCACATAAATATACCTTTTACCATAGAGGCTTTCAGTTTGAGTTGGCCCCATCAAATCCATATGTAGTAATTCAAGACAGTAAGAGGTAGCAAGAGACCAATCTTGTTTATGTGAAATTTTATGTTTACCTTTTGGTATGAACCACACTCATTCTCATATTTTTCTATGAGCTTTAGAGCTCCTTTTACTGCATCTAGATTGGTAACTTGACCAGGTGTGTATAATTAAGGTGTCTTAACCGTTTGTGCCATAGATCTATATAGTCAGCTTTTGAAGCATGACAAGTAATATCAGATTCAAGTATATAACAATTATTCCAAGACCTAGCACCACGTAAGATACAATTATCTTCATTTTTAGCATTTTACAGCAATTTTTTGTGAACATGACCATGAGGTTATCATCAAGAAGTTGGCCTACACTAATCAGGTTTACTTTCAAGTCAGCAACAAACAAGACATAATTTAATATGGGGAGCCCATCAATCATAATGGTACCAACACCATCAATTTTACTTTTAGCCCCATCCCCACAAGTAACCAAACTTCCTGCATGACTTTTAAAATTAGTTAAAATAGACAGATTACCAGTCATGTGTCTAGAATGGCCATTATCAAAGTACCAAGTGATAGGCGCAATAGATTTATAAGCAACATTAACAACATAGCAACTAAGGTCACTTTTTCGTACCCAAACTTTCCTTATTCTAGCCTTAGAATTTTGCTTTAAGGTGTTAGCAAGCAAGTTACCTCTTTTAGTGTGATTCAATTTTCTCTATGTTAGACAGTGGTGCAAATTGTGTCCATACTGACCACAAACACTACATTGGATCATGTGATGTAAAGTTACCTCTTTGATATTTTACTTGATCCTTTGATCCGAGCCATGTTTTTCAAGGTAGTGAGAACCTATTGTGGAGTGTTTGTTAGTGGAACTGTCCTGCTGGTGGTAAGTCTGTCGGCACTTTGACAGGAGATTTAGACCAGTAACTTTGTAATATTTCAAATCCTACTACTACTTTAAAGAACTTTAACTGGGTGTATTCTTTCTCTTTTCATTTCCCTTCATAACCTAGGCCTTATTTGATATTTGTGGTTTTTCCATAGCTGAGAGCTTCATTAAGGTGAGCACATCCAATGGTCAACTATCTAACTCTCTCTTTGGTGTGGTCGAGTTCAGCTAGAAGTTCCAAGATTTGGATTTTTTTTTTGGTGAGGGTTTCTTTTTCAGCAACAATTACAGTTCTTTCTTTTTCAACAAACTCTGTCTTGGCATGAATAGTGATATTTCTTTCTTGTTCAGCTTCTAGATCTCTTTTCAGTACTTTTCATTTTGAACACGAATTGCTGGTTCCAGCTATGTTTGTATTTAGTAGGTTCGGTCTGTAGGCGATAGCTGTGACGTATTAGACTCAAGATGGATAGTTAGAGATGTTTCTTGGTTATCAACAGTTTTGTCCTCTTCATCAGAATTTGACTCTCCTTCATTTTTTTCACTCGAAGTGATGTCCGTGGACCTTTTTATGAAACGTTTTTAGTGCATTGTCACACTTAGATGCTTTATGTCCATATCTTTCACATTCATAGGTTTAGTTGGATTTTTCCTTAAATTTTCAAAAAATTTCTTCTTTTGTGATGGTTGAGGTCTTGAGCTTCTTCCTTTAGAAATTTCTTAAATTGTTTAGTGAGCATAGCCATTTGGTTATCATTCTTATTTTCATCATCTTCTTCATCTATCTCAACCTTATAGGCTTTAAAAGCTATTCCCGATCCTTTTTCCTCTTTCCTTTTGTGCAAAGTGTAGCTCATAGGTCATCAAGGATCCTACCAATTCTTCTACTTTCACGCTTTATGTGTTCATGCTTTACTCAATAATGGTTACCTTGGAGTGGAAACTATCAGGTAATGGTCTGAGATTTTTTTTTTCATAATTTTACTATATGAGTATTTCTTTTCCACAGTATATGTTGAATTGGTGGTGTCACTTAGTTTTGCATAGAAATCAGTGAAGTGCTCATCATCTCTCATGGTTAATTGCTGAAATTCAAGTGTTAACATTTGAAGTTTAGAGGACTTCACAATTGAGGTTCTTTCATGAGCAACTTGTAATATGTCCCACACTTCTTTAACCATCTTGCATGTTGAAATCAAGCTAAATTGTTTAGCATCAATAAATGAGAAAATAACATTTAGAGCTTTAGAATTCCAGCTAACACCACTATAATCAGTAGTCATCCACTCATCTGCTCATTTATTTCTTTCTGCATCCTTTTCAATTAAGATGGGAGTTTTTATAGACATACATGATTGAGTACCATACTTTCTCATCTAAAGATTGAGCATAGACTTTCATTCTTATTATCCAATACTAATAATTAGTCTCATATAAGACAGGAGGTCTAAATGGTACTCCATTCATTACTAGGTTTTATGCAGATCTCACATTTTAAAAGTGAACCCTCTCTGATATCAATTGTAAATACTACCTAGTTAATTAAATAATGTCTCTTATTCTTTTCAGCCAAAATATGCTAATCAATCAGAACTTCATACAGATAGTTTTACGCGCAATTTTCTGACTAAGACAGTTTAAAAGATTTGTGTTTTATAAGATATAATCTATTTCGAAACTAAATAAAGATGAATACCATATATAATGTTATAAACCCCTAAGGGAAACATCTATGGGCCCCCATGCAACGAGTGAAATAATCTACTATCAAAGAATAAAAAATACAATAGTTTCGATTTTGTAATTTTGCAAAATTAACTAAAACAATGAAAAGCAAGTAAAGATCAACTCCCTCATTTTTTTATTTTGACTTGTTGGGGGAAGTGAAATCAAACTCTGCGATCTTGATTTTATTGCCTTTTCACTATTGTATTCGATCACAACTACTACTTGGATTAAAATTCACTAATCTTAACTGAGGCCAAGTAGCCTGATCTTTATGTATGATTATATTATTCACGCTCATGTGTGTTATCTTCAATTACTATTGAAGAACACGGGCTTTCCTTTTAAATACTTCAATGGAATATCAGCTAATTATAACTCACTAGAGTTGATCACAAGACTTCGAAACATGTTGTTGCAGGTTTGTCGGACTTCGATAATTTTTTCTCAAAGCATTCATTTCCCTTAATCGTTTTCTGTACTTATGTAGAGACTCATCCAAGATACGAACATGTCTTACCTAAACTATGAAAGTTTTGGACGGTAAGAAAAATATAGATTATGTTTGATAGGTCAATAATTAAATTAATGAAAGATTTAATTTGTTAAAGTAATCTTTCATTCTTTTAATTATTTGACCAATCAAAGCAGTTCAAGATGGTAAATATATAATGTAAAATATATTTGGTATGGTCAATCATTATATTATGGGAAGTTTTGATTTGTTAACGCAATATTTCCTTGTTTTAATTATTTGAGCAATCAAACTAGTCCAAGATGGTAAATACATATTTCGGTATATGTTGTTGTATGGAAGATGTGTATTGAATCTCATTTAGGGCATGAAAGCCCTAAAATCTGCAGTCAAGAAATATGTTTACCTGTATCACATAGTCAGTCATAGTTGATTGGCTTACTTGAAGTCTGTCTAGACTAACTTACCTGTTTTGAATAAAACTAATTGTACACGTTTTGGACACATGTTTTGATATTTAAAAATCATTCTGATTTAAGAAAGTCAATAAACAAATAATAAGTAAAATTTTAAAGTATATTTTACTTACAACTTGCCTTCAATTTTTTTAGAGGTAATAGATTGTCCTGGTTTGTTCTTATAATATTCTTACTAAATTAAGGATATATTTAAGGCTGGACATGGTTACCCAAATTTTTGGGTATTTAGTAAGTAGAACCGTTGGGTCCAAATTTAATTATGGAACCGAACATGTTCGGTTTCATTCGGTTCCCAGGTTCCGTATTATAATTTAATTTTTAAATATTTACAATAACACTACATTAATTCAATTAATAATATATTCAATCTTAACTCTTACAAAATAATTTAGTCCAATTTAAAATTATACAAATAACAAGTTCTATAATAAGATTCATTCACTAATGTATACAAATTATCAAAAAGTAAATAATAATACTATAACATCGGTGATTTCATTTTATTGACTCATTTGCTTCAACGAAATATAAATTAGAATTTACAAAAATAAAATATTTTTAAATATTGCTAGTACTTACCAACCATTTAAATTAATCATCAATTACTTGATTTGTCACATTAAGAAACTCTACAAGAATAATTGAAAAAGTACAATTAATAAACGTAAATGAACAAAAATCTTCATTTATTGATCTTCCACCAATTTCAAATGTCAAAATCTCAATCACTAGCATTTTCAATTTGATTAAGTTGGGCTTATGCTAGAAATTAGAAATAGGACAATCATATTTTGATTTGAGCTAAATTAAGTAGTTGGCAAATGAAATAGGAAAATGATATTTTTGGGTTCAATTAATTAGTTGCAAATTTATTTAGAAAAAAACATTAAAATAATTTGACTTATTTAATAATAAAAAAAGATATTCGGTTCTTATTCAGTTCTTGGTCTAGAATCGAGAACGAAATCAAATTTGTCGGTTATTAATTTAGATACCCTTTCGATATTTAACTTAAAAAGAATCACCTGATTCGGTTCGAAAGTTTTGTCCAGTCCTAGTCCTACATATAATACCTTCATGCTTCCTTGTGTTTCTTCATGTTCTTTCAGGCAGACTTTTTTATAACATATATATTGACAAATGGGCTGTCTGGATTAATCCTTTCTTATCAGGTGGGATATGAAGAAGTCGCCTTTAATGTTTACCTTATTACAGAATAGCTCCTTTTGTTTCTCTTTCTATTTTTATTGGCATGGTATATGCGGTGGTTTCACCATTGCTTCTTCCGTTTCCAGTAGGCTACTTTTTTCTAGGCTACATTTTGTTCATCAACTAGGTTAACTCTCTTTCTTTCATCCTCAGCCTGAATTACTTTATTTTCCTAAGTAAGCATATCTTTCCTTCAAAATCTAGAAGAGAAAAAGGAAATGCACATTTATGTTACCCTTTGGACTCAACCAATCCAGTAACTATTACGTATTTCTTATTTTTGATAATTGGCCTGATTTTACTGGATCATAAGAAAATCCACAAGTATGTTTTTGTCTATATACCTTCATTTGTATCATCTTTTAGGTAAGACAGAGGCTTGTCAGAATATGCAATTGAGAAACTGTCCATATGAGTATTAATTTTTTTTTTCAACCTTGACAAATTTCATGAAAGCGCAATTCCATTGGTGCCACTTCTTAGTTATAAGAAATTTTTGGCGTGAATAAGTAGTCGAGATTTCTTTGAGATAGAGTAACCTGATTTTTTTTTTCCTCAATATTTTCGTTCTTGACTATTTAGAATATATTATCTTAGTGACAAACTGTCAGAATAAATTCTTATCTATGAAAACTTATTACACAAGATTAAGTATATGGGAAATTACGATTACAGTAATGGACAACCAGGAGTATAGAGTTAGGGGTGAAGCAGAGGAAGAAGATTAACACATTTGAAGTGAACTATTTGTCAACTCTTCATGTGTATTTTTCTTGAATTCATGGGTAATAATTGTTGAAAATATAAATTTCATTTATTTAGTCAAGGTCATCATTAATGCATTAATTTATGCATGTACATGAGAAAAGTACATAAATTATTTTGGGGATTAGTTTGCATTTATTATCTAGTACATATATTATATTAAATTCATATTTTAGTGGAGTCTATAATAAGCTAGTGATTATATTTATTTTCAAAAAGTATTAATATTGATACAATTTCTAAAATATTTACTTTTTTAGAATATCCTAGAATTCATTGAGAAGCAAACAAAAATAGCAATTAAAAAAAAATAAAAAATCGGAATTTTATTGTAAAATCCCATTTTTCGTAAATTAAATCTCCCTCCTTCAACCATCTTGTTAAATTCACTCCCTGCTATTTCCATCCACAAAATATACATCACATAAATACACTAAACCATCTAAATCTATTTACTATATATAAAAAAAATTCATCAGTGGCATCAGAGTTTCGTTCGATTGTTATTGGGCGTAAGCATATACTGTGGCTGATTCTTTCGCTCATCAATTCATATCCCAATATTTAATGGAAACAACAATGATTTCTAGTCCATTAAAATGACGATCCACTTTTGTGTGCAAAATTTATAGGATGTCGTCCATAACGGGTATACTGACCCAAATGACATTTTCACTCTAACGTTGCACAAAAGAAGAAACTTAAAGATAATCAACAAAAAGATTCTCTAACTCTACTTGCTTTACAAATGAGCCTGACTGACACATATTTTCGAGAATCATGGGAGCTAAAACAGCAAAAGAAGCATGGGATAAACTGGAGGAGGAGTTCTACGACAGTGACAAGGTATGTTTTTGTCGTCTTCAAACTTTAAGAAGGAAATTTGAAAATCTAAAAATGAAAAATTCTGAAACCATGAAAGATTATTATTCAAGAATAGACGAAATAGTAAATTAACTAAGATTTTACGGAGATGATGTTCCTGAAAATAAATTTGTTGGGATAATTTTAATTACTTGCATAGAAAAATATGATTCCATTATTACAATTATTAAGGAGTCTAAAGATATAGATAAATTAACAGCTGCAGAATTAATGGGTTCACTAAAACACATGAAAAAATATTAGAAAAGCGTTATGAAATGGACAAAAAAAAAATGCTTTTCAATCTAAAGTTAATATGCGGTTTCAAAAATATAAAAATTGTAGGAGAAAATTTAAAGAAAATTCTAAAAATAAATAAAACCAAGGAAAAGAAATTGATAATAGCGGCAAGTATCCTCCATGTGGTGTTTCTAAAAGAAAATTTATTTGGAAAAGGATTGTTGGTTTAAAAGAAAATCGTAGTGCCGTAATTGTAAAAAAATTGGACATGAAGAAATTTTTTGTCGTTTTAAAAAAAATCGTCAAACTAATTTCTCTTAAGAAAATATTATAGAAGGAAGTCTCTTTTATACTCCCAAGAAGGATGCATCAGAAGAGAACTTAGATACGTGGTATCTTGACAGTGGCTGCAATAATCACATGACGAAATATGAAAGTATTTTTGGCAATCTCAATTAAATAAACACAAAAATAAAATTTGGCGATGGAAATTTCATAGAGGCAAAATGCAAAGACACTATTGCCGTTGATATAAAAAAGGGCAAGAGATATATCAATAAAGTTCTCTTGGTCCTTACAAAAGATCAAAATCTATTAAGTGTAGGTCAGATGATGGAGAGATGATACGGTTTACAATTTGAAGGAGATTTTTGCACGTTCTATGTTAAGAAAGATAAATCTCTTGTAATTGCAAAAGTAAAAAAAGGGAGAACATATGCTTCCCAATCCATTGGAGATACACAAACAATGCGGAAACGCAAGTGGACGAGTCATGGCTGTGGCACAGAAGATTTGGACACTTTCACTTCCATGGGTTGAAGATATTTCAACAAAAGAGCATGATGAGAGATCTACCAATCATAAAGGAGATTGATGCAATTTTGCGAAGGATGTTTGCTCGGGAAAAAACATGGTCAACAATTTTCGTCTGAAAAATCCTGGAGAGCCAAAGAGCCTTTGGAGATGGTACATACGGATGTATGCGGTTCTATGTGTATTCCATCACATGAGCAAAACATGTAATTTATAGATGATTACACTATAATGACATGTGTATACTTTTTGCATGAGAAATCCCAAATTTTTTAGATTTTCAAAAAGTTAAAAAGTTATGTCGAAAAGCAAAGTAGTCTTAATATCAAGACAATCAGAAGTGATAGAGGTAGAGAATACATTCGACAAGTTTTGTGAAGATAAAGAAAATGGAGCATCAACTTACCATTGGATACGCACCCAAACAATACAGAGTGTTAGAAACAAAGAACATAATAGTAATGGAGCCAGCTAGAGCTACGCTAATGGGAAAAGGTCTTCCAAAAACATTCTGGCAGAAGTAGTAAGCACTATAGTCTACTTATTAAATGAATGTACTACCAAAGTGTTGTAAGACAAAACAACAGTTGAAGCATGGAGCGGACAAAAACCATAAGCAAAACATCTTAGAGTTTTCGGCTACATCTACTATACACATATTCCACAAGAAAAAAAAGAGGTAAGCTAGTTGAAAAGACAAAAAGGAATTTTTCTAGGTTATAACACTTAATCTAAAGGCTGTCGAATCTATAACCCGAGAACAAAAAGGCTAATCATAAGTCAGAATGTTAAGTTTGATGAAGATACCGCCAACAACAGGGAGATTGGTCAAGTAGAAAGAAAAGCTATCAACATCCTAACACAACCACAAAAACAAAAGGGTGATGTTGAAGAGAACGATCAACCAGAGTCCCCACAACAAGCAATGATAGAAGAACCAGTTGACTCACCACAATCGTCATCGAGAAAACACGAAGATTATCAGAAATATACCAAACCTACAACTTGATGATTGTTGAACCTGAAAGTTATGAAGTAGCTTCAAAAAAATCAGATTGTAGAAATGCTATGGAAGAAGAAGTAAAAATGATTGAGAAAAACGACACTTGGGAGGTTGTAGATTTTTCTCAAGTTAAAGAAGTCATATGAGTTAAGTGGGTCTACAAGACAAAACTTAATACTGATGTCTCAATCCAAAAACATAAAGTAAGACTAGTCACCAAAGGATACTCATAGCAGTTTGGCATCGATTACACTGAGACATTTGCTCCAGTTGTACGTCTTGACACTATTAGGGTGTTGATTACTTTATCCGCATAGAAGAAGTGGAAGGACGTCAAATCAATATTTCTTAAAGCCTATATTGAAGAAGAAATTTATGTTGAGCAACCTCAAGGATACGCGGTACAAGGTAAAGTAGAAAAAATTCTCAAACTAAAGAAGGCGCTATACGGATTAAAGCAAGCTCCACGAGCATGGTACATCAGAATAGACAACTACATTAACGACAAGGATTCAAGAAGAGCAAAAGCGAACCAATTCTATACATCAAAAATCAAGGTACAAACAATCTACTTATAATCTCTCTATATGTTGATGATCTCATCTATACAGGGAATGCTAAAAGGATGATCGAGAAATTCAAGGAAAACATGATGTAAACGTTCAAGATGACTAATCTAGGATTGATGCACTACTTTCTTGGAATTGAAATAACTCAATCTGAAGATGTGATCTTTATTTATTAGAAGAAGTATACAACTAATCTTATAAGGAAGTTCAAGATAGAAGGTTGCAAGATTATAGCAATACCTCTGGATAGTAACAAATCACTTAAAAAAAGATGGTATTCCAAAAGCAAACAGTTCACAATTTCAAAGCCTAATTGGAAGTTTTCTCTATCTTACAGCTACAAGACCAAATATATTGAATGCAACCAGCCTACTTTCAAGATTCATGCAGAATCCAAGTTAAGTTCACTATGGAGCTGCAAAGCGAATACTAAGATATCTCTAAGGAACAAAAGATTATAGAATATGGTATCGATCTACGCCTGACTCAAGGATATATGGATATACTGACAACAATTGGGCAGGATGAGTAGATAATATGAAAGCACATCAAGCTATGCATTCACACTTAATTCAAAAACATTTTCTTGGGCATAAAAAAAAAAAAAACAACAGTTGTACAATCATCAGCTGAAGTAGAGTATATTGCAGCAGCATGCATATTTGAAGATATGGGAGAACCACAAGATGAAGCTACAAAGATTTCCTATAATAGTAAGTCTGCAATTACAATAGCCAATAATCCCATATTTCACTGACTAAACACATTGGCATCAAGTCTCACTTTATTAGATAAGTTGAAGCAAATAAAGAGATAGAGTACAAACATTGCAAGATTGAAAAAAAAAAATCAGCAGTTATATTTACGAAGACCTTACCACGAGCAAAGTTTGAGTAACTACAAGAAATGATTGGAGTTATCGAAATATGCACCAAGGAGGAATATTAATTTTGGTGCAATTTCTAAAATATTTCAATTTCTAGAATATCCTAGAATTGCTTGGGAAGCAAGCAAAAATAGTAATTAAAAATTTAAAAATAAGAATTATCTAGAATGACTTCCATCGCCATTCACTTCCTATAAATAGGTTGTTTTGTTTAAAAATTTAGCAACCAGATTGAAAAAGAAGTAGCTATAGCTTCCTATTGTAATAAAACTTCTATACATTCTAAAATCCTGTTTTTCATGAATTAAATCTCCATCCCTCAAGCATCCTGTTAAATTAAATCACTCCCTACTCTTTCCATCCACAAAATATACTCCACATAAATATACTAAACCATCTAAATCTATTTACTATAAAAAATCATCAAAAAGTAAATTTTGGAGTGTTAAGAAATAAAGTGAGTTTTCTCTTGAATAAATATTCTCTTCTAAAAGTTACAGTTCCATCTTTCAACAAAAGTGGTATCACCGCCATGTAGTGGTGGCCATGGGCTGAGCCGGCATTCTAAAAGTTACAGTTCCATCTTTCAACAAAAGTGGTATCACCGCCATGTAGTAGTGGCCAAGGGCCGAGCCGGCTCGGCTCGGCTCATGCCCACATGAGCTCGGCTCGTGCCCGAGCTCGCCCAAAGACTATAAGTCTTTTTAGCTCGACTCTTTTTGTTTTTTTTGTTTTTTTTTAAACACTATAAGTCTACTCATGTCTCATTAATGTCGAAACCGAAAATATATACACATTGTCTAAACATTTTTGAAAAATACATTTTCCAAAATATTTTTCTTTTTTAAAATAGTAATAAAAAAAAAGATAAACAAACCCTCCTCCTTTATCCGGGCTTGGGATCGACTACTTCAAATTTGAGTAGGCGGAATTAAAAATTGTACACGAACAACTTGTTACTTGTACAATTTTT
>CAIGRP010111391.1:0-12488 GCA_903798385.1 Fraxinus cuspidata
CCCACCCCTAGCTCCGCCCATGAATGCATGCAACATTAGAGACCCCAATGACAATGGAGGCTTTTGTGCATTTTTTGGCTGCATTTTGGCTAAACAACTAACCTCGGAGAAATGATCAAACTCAAGAACAAGGCAAAATTTCAGAGTTCAAGAAGTAATCCCACCATCATTTGTTGGTACTACTGATACTCTAGAGCTAAATTGTTATAAAAAAAATTCAGAAAGCATTCTCGATTATGAGCTGCACCGAACAAGGGAATGATTTTGCTGCATGCATTCTTCAAAGAGAAGCTTATGATTGGCTATTGAAGGTTCAGCACCAACATGAGAAGGATATTAGACCTTTCGCCTTAAAGATGCCTTCAACAGCGAGTACTTTCTAAGAGTAACTAAGAGAGATAATTCATTATCTAGAGCAGGGAAATGGAACAGTTGCTAGATATGAGGCTAAATTTACTCATCTAGTGAATTGTGTACTCCAAACCTAGTGGAAAAAGAACTTATCTCGTATAAAATGAGCAGTGATACCAATAAAATTATCAACTTATATAGAAGTGGTTAGCAAGTCACTTTTGGTGGAAAGAGCTCAACTCTTGGATAAGGACGAGAACGAGACCTAGCTTAGTAGTAAATTCAAGGGGACAGTTTTGTAAGAATATGGTAAATTCAAGCCTGGTCTTGTCTTAGCTCTCACAGCTTTCTATCGAATCTCTCATGATTCGAACTTAAGAACGAGAGACTTAAGTTAAATCCTCTCTCATAAGATAGAGGTCTTGGGATCACATCCTGGGATACATCAACCATTTTTCTCCTTACTCTAAGTCTGAAAAGTCGTAGGACTTAATCATGTCACCACCATTCATTTTTTGGAAGAACATCTAAAAGTGAGTAGACCCATCAAGTAAAACATGGCTAAAACTCATCTTAAAGATTATCCTGTGTTGTCCCCTTGTCTCGAGACGAATCTTTTCACATTTAGGCGCATGTTCTTCTAAGGCTCCCAATCTTGCAACAAGTGTCCTTTCACCTTCCATGGATCTTGCATCATATGTCTAGGGTAATTGCCTATATAAAGCTGCATAAAATTCTTATGTCGGATGGGAAATGTGGCACTCTGCTCGGCCCTAAATAGTAATTATTGGAGTAACATGAAACCATCACCGGGAGCAAATCTTGTTAGCATTAAACCATTTTTAAAATGAATCTTGCCGCTTGGAACTATTGTCGCGGGAAAAATCTTGCCTACATGGAATCATGTCCAAGGGAATATCTTGACTAGCTCATAAAAAGAATTTGACCATTTTATCAATACGTATAAGAAGTGATTTAACCATACGTGTAATTTTTTAAACTAGAGGGTGTTTATATTGAAATTTAAACTGTCATTCATTTATTTAATTTTTGTCATGTTTAATTTAGTCTTAAATTTAATAATTCTATAGCAGATTTTTTTTGATATATTTGTAGCTAACTGTAATTAAGTTGTGCCAGAAAATTGGGAGTTTTTGGCTGGGTTTTGTTAACGTTTTCTTAGGAGGTAGTTGAACTTTTGGTCTGTAATCACCTATAAATAGGTGTATAGGTGTTCATTTGCTGCTTATTTTTCTATTCATTTCTCAGGAAATAATGAAGTTCTTTTCTTATCTTGTTTCTTCCTGCTCTCTGATTGTTTTACTAAAATTCTCTTTTCTTGGTCTCTTTTATTCCTTGTTTGGAAATTAAAGTTTTAACTTCCTGCATTTGGTATCTGAGCTAGGTTAATCCAAAGTGTCTTGTTGTTCCACATTGCTTGTAAGCGGGTTACAACAATGAACAGATGAATTCAGACCCAACTTCCAAGGTTTAGTAAAAATAATTTTGATTGGTGGTGTATCCAGGTGTTTTTAAAATGCTTTTTGATTGAGTTAGAGGTGTCATTGCTGATTCGATAACAGTTGTCCTTTCTTTTTGCTTCGACAATAGATCAAAATAGAGGCAACAAAGCCACCCTACTTAGATCCCCGGATCGCGTNGTTTTTAAAATGCTTTTTGATTGAGTCAGATGTGGCATTGCTGATTCGAGAACAGTTGACCTTTCTTTTTGCTTCGACAATAGAGCAAAATAGAGGCAACAAAGCCACCCAAGGTGTTGTTTGGCTTTCAGGGGCTATCTGAGATTATTGAATTTGGATATGCATAAACAGCTGATAATGCTGTTGTGACAGCTCTTACTCAAGGTGAGAAAGGTACCTAGATGGAGAAATATGAAGGACAAAAAGGCCTTATTTCTCCTTTATCAATCTGTAGACAAGGTTGTCTTTAAGAAGATCTCGAGTGCAACTATAGTCAAAGAGGCATGAAGATGTAGCAGAATTCTTACAAAGGTGATGACATGGTGACGAATATAAGGTTGCAAAGCTTAAGAGTTGAATTCGAATCCCCTTCATTAAAAATTCTGAAACTATATCTGATCATGTATCTCGAATTCAATCTGTCATTAATCAATTGCATGTTAATGGTGAAAAGTTAGATTGACTTACATGTTGTTGAAAAGTTTGCAAGGTCCTTAAACAAGTCGTTTCAATTATGTGGTTGCTGCAATTGATGAGGAAGGGGTTTCTCAAATATGATTGTTGAAGGACTGCAGAGTTCATTATGTTCTCATGAACATAGAATGAACAATAGGGAAACTAATAGTGTGGAACAAGGTTTTCAAAGCAAGATTAATCTGACCAGCTCAAGCAAATCGGATGGGGGATAAAGGTCAGTATAGAGCAAAGATTGTAACATTTAAAGGTACTACTTCCTTTGAGAAAAGAAAAAAAACTCCAGCCAACACACTTCTGAAAAAAAAAGGGTACGTTGGCAAGTCCAAAAATTTAATGTTTTCGTGGTAAGAATTATGGCCATTATCGATCAGAGTGCAAAGTTGATTAGGAAAAAAAAACAGAGAAAAAAGGGGGAACTTCTCAATATGCTCATTATGTTGATGAGATACCAAAGAAAGAAACTTTGCTATCAGCTTGCAGTGCCTCAGAAGAACACCTTGAGAATTGGTATTTAGATATTGGATGCAGTAATGACGTGTGGGAAAAAGGAGTTAATTTTCCTGTTGGACGAGTCGGTACGTGGAGAGGTAAATTTTGGAAACTTATGGAAAAAAGGTGAAATTCTTATACAGTGAAAGGATGGTTCCCATGAACATATTTCTAATGACTTTTATGTTCCTAATTTTAACTAGAATTTACCCAAGTATAGGTCAGCTCTCTGAAAGTGGACTTAAATTCATTATTCACAAAGGAGTTTGCACACTTAAGAATTAGAAAAATGAACTTGTTGCTAAGGTTAAAATCACAAACAATCGCATGTTTCCTTTACCATTATAAACTTAAATTTACTGCTGCTATTTTTGATATAATTGGTTATGGCATCTACGTTTTGGTCATCTAAACTTCAATGGTTTAAAGGTTTTGGCAAATAAGAAAAATGGTTACTATTATGAATTTGGATCGCAAGATAATAACGATAATGAAATAAACAAAAAAATAAACAACAAGCGATTGGGTAGCGCCAGGCGAGCGACCAAGTATTAGGTTGTTTTCTACCGGACTCGCTCAAGTGTCCGCTAGCACCAAGCTAGCGAAAATGCGGCGACTTTTTCCTCCAGTCCATAATTTCAATCTCATCGAGACTACTCCAATTTAGATTCCAATACCCACTAGAATTTCGGTCAAACAACAACAAATCTCCACCTTGAACGAAATTCAAATACAAAGAATTTCAAGTCATGATTCCATCAATAAACACCACTCATCTCCTTCCAAACAAGCCCCAATGGACTAAATTAATAACAAACATCGACAAAATTCAAGCAATGTTCAAACTTAGCAATGGGAAGTAGTTTTGTCATCATATCAGCAAGATTATCCTTAGTATCAACTTTGCTCACTACAATAAGACCACGAGCAATCACATCACACATAAAATGATACATCACATCAATGTGCTTAATTCTCGTGAAACATGTGATCCTTAGTCAATAAAATTGCACTTTGAATATCACAGAATCCTGTAGACATCTGCAAGTTTTCACTGATCATCTCAACCACATAGACTCCTTACATGCCTATATAATGGCCATATATTCTGCTTTTATTGTAGACAAAGCTACTGTATTTTGCAAAATAACTTTCCAACTGATAGCACAACCTCCAAGGGTAAACACATACCCTGTAAGTGATCTCCTCTTATCAAGATCCCGTGCATAATCTGAATCTACATACCCAATGACTCCACCTGAATTTCTGCCAAAATACAAACAAACATTAGAGGAGCCCCTCAAGTATCTGAAGATCCACTACACTACTTTCCAATGTTCCTTACCAGGATTTGTCATGTATCTGCTAATTGCACTTACTGCATGTGTTAAACCAGGTCTTGTACAAATCATAGTATACATAAGCAAACCAACTACACTGGAATAAGGAACTCGAGATATGTAATCAATGTCTTCATTGGACTTAGATGATAATTTGAAGTGGGCAGCCAATGGAGTATGACAGCCTTCGCATTCACCATATTGAATCTTTCAAACACCTCCCTAATGTATTTTTTCTGATTCAAATACAATCTGGCAGGCTTTCTATCCCTCAAGATTTCCATACCAAGAATCTTCTTTGCTGCACCCAAGTCCTTCATATCAAACTTCTTGCTGAGTTGAAATTTCACTTTTCTGACATCTGCTTTTTCTTTGGCTGCTATGAGCATATCATCAACATATAATAACAAATATGTAGTCAATCCACTATCTTCCTTCCTGAAGTACACACAACTATCATAATTACATCCGAAGAAACCATGAGTAGTCATGAATGAATCAAAAAATTTATACTACTGCATCAGTGACTGCTTTAGTCCATACAAAGACTTCTTCAACAAGGACACACAGTCTTCTTTTGGTTGTTCCATGTAGATGTTCTTTTCAAGTTCTCCATGTAAGAATGTTGTCTTGACATCCATCTACTCAATCTCCAAGTCATTCTTAGCCACTACTCCAAGTAAAGCCTAGATGTAACTATGCTTCACAATTGATGAGAACGCATGTGTAAATTCAACTCCTAGAATCTGACTGTAGCCCTTTGCCACCAATCTAGACTTGTATCTTGCATCTTCAATCCTTTATGTATCTTCATTTATTTTAAACACCAATTTGTAGCGAACAACCTTTTTACCTCTAGGTAATTTTACCAAGTCCCAAATGTTATTTTTGCTCAACGACTCCATCTCCTCCTGCATAGCAATCATCCGTCTGCTAGAATCACTGCAACTGACAGCTTCTGAATAAGTAGAGGCTCATTAGTGGAATCAATATCTTCAGTCACACTCAATGTATAAGCTACCAAATCTGCTTCCCCATACTGCTATGGGGGTCTAATCTGCCTACGAGGTCTATCATTAACAATTGAATACTATGGTGCTAGTGGTGTAGGCAAACTACACAAGATATTACTATCTGTCAATCCCAGACTAGATTGATCTGTAGTAGACTATTTTGCAACCTTTGATTGTTCCTCTGACTAGTTCCCAACTCCACCTACGTTGAATGTGTTAGGTTTTTCATGTAATTGGCAAGTCAGTAAACAAGAAAAACTAGATTTATTGTGTTGTAAAAGTCAAGGAGTAAGTTGCAATTGTTTTAAATTGAGTTGTATTAGGTCTAGAGTTCGAGATTGGAAAAGAAGGAAAAATGGCGCTGCAATTTTGCTAGACTGTTGCCATGACTTAGCTCGAGCGGCAAAAACAGAAACATTATCGCTAGCCTGTTACCGGACTTCGCTCGAGTGACACATGGTCGGTCGCTTGTCGCCTAACTTTAGCTCAAGTAACAGAGTTATCCAGAGAAGTTTAATTTGTGTTTTAAGACTTTTTATCCGACCCATTCATTTTTTAACCTACAGTATAAATACCAGAACGTTTCCGAACCATTTTTTTAAAGGTTGATTATTGATAAAACATTGATTACTTTATATTCTCTTCATCCATGGCTTTCAACCTTCATTGAAAACATCAAAACCATTAAATCAAATAACAAATTATTACTTCCTACACATATGTCAGAGTGCTGAAAATCAAGGGAAGGTGATTGGAGTTCCACTTGTTGGAGAACACGGAGTTCTTCGTTGATCAATGGGAGATAGACAAATTTATAAAGCTATGAGTTAGTACAGGAGCACGCAATCTAGGAGGGCTTTGAAAACTGCAGTTGGAAGTTGGTATAGAATCACGCAATCCAGAAGAGTTGTAGGAGTTGCAATCAGGAGATAAGAAAGTACTAGTTGTAGTCATGTTTGTGGACTGTAAGTTCAAAATTTGTTTATAGTGTCTCGTAAGTTTAGAATGATTCCGATCCTCAATTTTATCAGAATTCCCAAAAGGTGAACCACAAACCAAAGCAAGTTTATCAAATACTACATCTCTACTAATAACCACATTTTTTTGTCTCAGGACAACACAATTTGTACCCCTTCACACCTGATTTATACCCAAGAAAGATGCAATTTCTAGACCTAGGCTCCAACTTTCCATTATCCATATGAGTATAAGCAAGACACCAAAAAATCAGAATAACAAGAAGGTTTACAAGATCATACCTCTTCTTGTGTCTTTTTATCAATGGCAGTTGAGGGTAGCGATTAATCCGAAAACAAGCTGCATTAGCAGTTTAAACCCAAAAAGTCTTAGGCAACCCAGAATTTGAGAGCATACAACAAATATTTTCCATCAAAATTTTATTATCTGTTCTGCTATACCATTATGTTGAGTAATTACAGGCACTCAAGTGTCTCAAGATGCTTTCAACCCTACAGAAGCTATTGAATTCATTTGAACAAAATTCCAACCATTATTTTTGCTTAAATGTTTTACCTACTTTCCAATCTACTTTTCTATCAATGTTTTCCAATCCTTGAAAGTCCCAAATAGATCACTCTTCTCTTCAAGAAGTATACCCAAATTTTTCTAGATAAATCATCAATTACTATCAACAAGTAATAATAGCCTCTTTTAGATGGTACCCTAGCCAGTCCCCAAAGATCTGAATAGATATATTCAAGTGTTCCCTTTGTGTTATGTCTCCTTTTATGAATCTGACACTCTTCTATTTCCCAAAGACACAATGCTCATAAAAAAATTATTTTGTTGGTCTTCTGCCCATCAAGAAGTCTCCTTCTACTCAACTCTATCATGCCATTCTCACTGATATGCCCGAGCTATATATGCCAAAGTTTGTAATTTCATCATCTGTCAAAGAAGAAGTAGAAATTGCTACATCCCCATTTACTATGGAACCTTGCAAGATGTACAACTGTGTAGAGTTTTTATGTCCCTTCACGATAACAAGAGCACCCTGGCTTACCTTCAAAACTCCACCTTCACATGTGTATCTATAACCCATTGAGTAAAGTATATTGAAATATATGAGGTTCCGCTTCCATTCTGTTGTAAGTGTTTTGATAGCCCCATCGAACAATCTGATTCTGACTGTACTAACTCTGACAATTTTACAATGCACGTTGTTTCCCATAATAACTGTACCTGTCGAAACTCCTTCATATGTTGGAAACCAGCCCTTGTTAGGACACATATGAAAAGTACAAAATCGAGTTAAGGATCTATTCTTCATATGGTTTGGAATCTATGTCAGAAATTATAAAAAAACTCTCCTCACTTTGCCCATCTTCCACAACATCAGCCTCCGCTAAATTAACAGGTTATTTCCCTATCTCAGTAGCACCAGCAACTTTATTTCTCTTCTTCAAGGTATAGCAATCAGCTTTAATATGCTCATTCTTCTTACAATAATGATATGTCTTCTCAGCATGTCTAGATTTTGATCGATCCCTCATATTTCTGCCAAGATTCCTATCTTGATTTCTTTCACACACAACCAAGCCTTCAGCATAATTCTGAGATTCTTCTGCAAGATGTCTCATCTTCTCCTTAGATAGTAAAGAATCAAAGACCTCTTCCACGGTGAGAGTATCCTGACTATAGAGAACAGTATCACTAAAAGTCACATATGATGGTGGTAGAGAACACAACAACATCAATGACAAGTCCTCCTCATCATACTTAACTTACAACGTCTCCGAATCGACCACGATTTCTTTAAACATAGTTAAGTGATCATCTAATGACGCACCTTCAGACATCCAGTGAGAATACAAGTGATGTTTCAAGTGTAGCTTACTGGTCAAGTTCTTTGTCATGTAAAGTTGCTCCAAATTCAACTACAACGCAACGACATTTCTCTCCTTTAGAACATCCTGAAGAATTTGATTTGAAAGATGTAGATGAATTTGAGATTGGGTTTTTTTTATTTTCATCCTACGTCCAGGTAGCGGCATCCTATCGAAGCCAAGCAAGGATTCTTCCAAATCCATTTGTGCTAGAACCCCACGCATCTTTACTTGCCATAAGGTAAATCTCGTATTTTTATCCAACAATGGGATATCATACTTCATTGTCACCATTCGGAATAATCAAGCTCTCTCTGATACCACATTTTATAAATTTTGATCGCAAGATAATGACGATAATGAAATAAACAAGAAAATAAATACCAAGATTTACGTAAAAATCCAATTCGGGAAAAAACCACGGGTAGAGGAGGAGAAATTAACTATAATCAATACCAGTTGTATTTACAAATCTCAATACACTCAATTGAAATCTAAAACTCTCAAAATATTGTATGAATCTCTCTCTATTATGTTCTGATATTGGAGTCTAAATTGGAGTGATCATGTAGAAATCAAAGTTATGGACCGGAGAAAAAAGTCGCCGCATTTTCGCTAGCTTGGCGCTAGCTGGACGCTCGAGTGAGTCAGTTGGAAAACAACCTAAGACTTGGTCACTCGCCTAGCGCTGCCCTGTCGCTTGAGCAGTTGGGATGTCACCTGTATGTGGCTCTTATTGGAAAATAGCACAAGGATTCGTTTCCAATAAGAAAGTCACGAAGAGCAACGCAATAGTTAGAGCGTGTACACTCAGACATTTGTGGACTAATGGAAACTGAATCACAGAGGTAATCGATATTTTATTACTTTCATAGATGATTACAGTAGAACTTAAGTTATTTTTTGAAATAGAAGTATGACGCTTTTGACAAATTTAAAGACTTCAAAGTCTATGTGGAGAAAGAAATTGGTTGTTTTCTAAATGTGCTTCATGTAGATATAGGTGGTGATTACAGCTCTAATGACTTCTCTAATTTTCAAATACATCATGAAATCAAACATCAACTTATTGCCAGCTATACACCATAGCAAGACGATGTTTCTGAAAGGAAAAGCAAGACAATAGTTGAAATGGCACGCAGTATGCTATAAGGTAAAATTTACCAAAATGCTTTTCTGCTGAGGCTGTGTCATGTGCAATTTATTTATTAAATAGGTGTTCTACAAAGAGTGTTTGTGATATGACACCTAAAGAGGCATGTAACAGCCATAAACTGGATGTTCAAGCTCTTAGAGCCTTTGGCTGCGTTGCATATGCTCATATACCAACTGAGAAACTGATAAAGCTTGATGGTAAATGTACAAAAATGCATTTTCATTGGTTATAGTGATGCTGATCCAAAAAAAGGTGAAGTCATTTGACCTTTTGAAAACCCGCAAGTGCACGGGGATCGTGATCAAATAATATAATGGTGAATTAAGTGTAGAACCCTCGAGAACTACTTGTTTTATCGAGTTAAAGTTAATAATACTCTTAATCGAATAGTAATAATAACTTGTATTAAATTTATGTCTAATTTATCACGTACAAAAAATCAAAGTAAAAGTTTATGAAATTTTTTAGATACATTGCTAAGATATAGAATCTCCCTTATTATTCCATTTTTAGTACAACAATTAAAATGAATCATTTTATCATGCGAGTTGGTCAAAATTCCAAATTTATTTAAAAGATTCTCTCGATAACAATTAAATCTAATAATATTTGTGACATTTCTATATCTTTATAAAAGACACCAACATATAAAAAATTAAACGAGCTAGAATATCTAAAAACCTTGTGAAGCATAGAGGTATATCCCTATCATCTATCGAACCTCAAAATACTTATTACTACGTACTAACGATCCTATTACCTCTCTCGATGATATTAAAATTCACAAACAATTCAACTAATGGTCAATCAATTGAAAAGCAAGCTAAACCATATAAACATTCAAACTTATTATTTAAACCAAAAATCTCATAATAAGGGTTCATCTATATCTTAGCAATGTAAAATTTAGCATAGCATAATGTCGAAATTAAACAAATAAAAGTAGAGTGTCATAACCGAAAATTGACGAAACGTGAACAAATTTGAAATTAATTCTCTGCCTATGTTACTCCACTCGGCCGCCCACTTTTTATTGTTAATGAAGAAAAATCTGATTCATCCTCTGTATCTATTCTCTTTACCTCTGCTTCGGTTTCAAAAATCTAGAATATATTTTGTCAAAAAAAAATCAAATATCGCTATTTTAGGCACCCGAATAAGTGTATAAATTATATTTATCATCGTTGTGAGTGGGTATGTAGAATTCAATGAAACCAAGGCTTGGGATTGGACAACTAAAGAGAAGAAAAATGAACTTGATATATGTGATACTCAATCTGATATTGTACTACAAAACTACAACACTACAAACCCTACTAGCTCTTATTTGAAACATATTAAAGCACCTTGTAGTTCATCTCGTAGGTGTTTTGTGCCAACTCATTTGCAGATTATATTATAACCAATATTAATGATGTATTTGATGAGGAATTGGTAAATTTTGCATTATTTGCAAATTGTGATCCTCTCACTTTGCAAAAGCAACCCAGAATGATAAATGGGTTCATACCATGGATGAAGAAATTCAATCTATAGAAAAAAATGATACATTGGAGCTAACTTCTTTGCCACATGGAAAGAAATCAATTGGTGTCAAGTGGGTTTAAAAAACAAAGTTCAAACTAGATGATTAGGTAGACCGGTTGAAGGCTCGATTGCTTGTGAAAGGATAAAAGCAGAAAGCATGTACTGATTATTATGAAGTTTTTGCACATGTAGCTCGACTAGATACTATATGTATGGTGATTACACTAGCCGCTCGAAAGAAATGGCAGATACATCAAATGGATGTGAAATCTACATTTTTTAATGGTTTACTTAAAGAAGAGGTCTATGCTGATCATTCCGATTGTTATGCGCAGAAAACTCATGAAAGGAAAGTCCTCATATTTAAAAAGGCTCTATGGATTAAAACTGGCTCCAAGGGCTTGGTATACTCAGATTGACACATATTTCCAAGAAAATGATTTTCTTAAGTGCCCTTACGAATCCACATTGTATATCAAATCGAATTCACATGGAAATATAATTATTGTATGTTTGTATGTGGACGATTTGATTTTTATAGGAAATGATTCAAGTATGTTTGCAGAATTTAGGAAGGCGATGACGAGCATTGTTGACATGACTGATATGGGACTTATGTCTTCTTTTCTAGGACTGGAGGCTATGCAAACTGATGGAGGAATATTTATTTCACAGAAGAAATATGCATCAGGCACTCTAAAGAGGTTCAAGATTGAATCATTCAATCCTATCAAAACTCCTGTTCAAAACATACTAATAAAATAAAATAAAACTTCATTTGGCATGGAAATGGTGAATTTGTCAATCCATCTTATTTTCACAATCTCGTTGGAAATTTGCGTTATTTAACTTCTACTACACCCGATATCACATTTGGAGTTGGCATTAGTAGTTGGTTTATGGAGACACCAAGTTAGACTCACTTGTAAGCTGCAAAACGGATTTTAAGATACATAAAAGTTACTTTTAAGTCAAGGCATTTTTATTCATGTGTTGATAATTGCGACCTTGTTGGATACACATACAGTGACTAGGCTAGTGATATTGAAGAAAGTAAAAGTACTTCTGGCTTTGTATTATACATTGGTTTTGGAGTAATTTCTTGGTCATCAAAGAAGCAACAAGTTGTTGCTGTTTCCATTGCAAAAGCAGAATATATAGCAGCTGCCTCCACTACATGTTAGGCTGTTTGGTTGCGTCGACTATTGGATAAATTAAAGCAGAAACAAATAGGTCCTACAAATATTTTGATAGAGTTTTGATTCAAAGAGTTGAACTCACCAAATTTGCAAGGAACTTACCGGTTTTGTAAGGGCTTATCGGATTTTACACAACTTACAGTTTTGACAAGTTACCGTATTTGCACACTACTTACCGAATTTACTCAAAGCTTACCGTATTTGCTTAAAACTTACCGGTATTGACAGAGGAAGAGAAACACTCTGTTTTTGAAGAAGAAGGAAAATGGAGAAAGAAGCATACATACGTTTCATTACTTGCTGAATATTTAACTTAAAAAATACATATTTTTCATCAACTTCCTACCTGCTTCAATATATAAAAGTTGAAAACAATACAAAGACCATACT